>JACMIF010002092.1:0-17455 GCA_014805445.1 Diplogasteroides magnus | reverse complement strand
AAAGGCAAACGATAAACCAGCTGAGCACTGGAATTCATACATGTGTTTACTGTTGCTTTCAAATATATTATATACTGCTGCTCACTCGATTGGCAGCTTGATTAGAAACAATCTTATTAGTTTCAACTACTGAGACTCAGCAAGGTACAGCAAGAGACCAGAATATGTTCAAACAGATCTCACTTGCGAATTTAGATCAATTGAGGACGGGGTCTTGCAAGTTAATGATTACTGGTAGTCAATGAAGTAAACAAAATGTCAACCCTGCTATGAATGCAACTAACCCATAAGCTGAAGATCGAAAGCAACTATCGTGCACATAAGAAAAAGCGGAACTGAAAGCGTGACTGTTGGCACCGTAACCTGTAATAGATCATTTTGCAGAGGTCCATGAATAACACACAGAAAAAATACTACCGATTTCTGTAGTAAATACTACCGATTTGCCGGTCGTAATTTCAAACTACCACTGGGCAGTATCAAATACTAACTCTGGGCCGTAGCTTGACCGTAATTTTTAAAACTACGACTGCCAAATCGGTAGTATTTTTCTGTGTGAATTGTATTCGGTTGTTCGGAAAGTCTTGTCGCGTTTTTGTTTGAGTTCACATTCATTCGCGAGTGATTGCCTACTTTAGCGGCAATATATGATTGAGAACGGGCTAATCACGTAACATAATGTGAGATCTCAGATTACCCATGAGCGACACCCAAACATCCATTGCCTTACCTGAATAATAGTAGTCCGAACCAAGTGCAGGTGCATCCTTCGAGTTCGCGAGCTCATAGTTGATGTCTGAAAGTGTGTTTCCTATCCGAATACCAGAGCCAAGCAACCTTTAGCGCACGGAAAACGAGAGCAATCGCAACAGTCGAAATAACACTGGTGACCATAACGAGCTGAAAAATAACACTTTAACGAAAGCCATGCAACGTTCGACGAAATCGGCCTGAATTTCCGCAGTATTAGAAAGTTGTCAGCCTATTCGTGTCTATCAATGTGTATATGTGTGTATCAGGGCTGCTCATTTCTTGATTTCTTGATATTATTGATTTTTTTCAAGAAATTCCTTGAATCAAGAATTATTGAATTTTTTTCTTGAAGTCAAGAAATTTTTTTTTAAATAAAACACTAGATTTTCTAACTGCAACACACTGTGCGCTAGATAATCGTATATTCCGAGGGGTTTTCTTGTTCTGAAAATGTGTATGTCTGTCTGTCTGTGCTTCCGTGCTTGTCTGTGCTTCCGTGCACCATCGTACATAACTATGCAAATTTCACAAATCATATTAACCATTCGGCTTCACTCGAAGAAACGGCTGTTAGTAAAATGGGTTTCGTAAATGTTTCGTTAACGTAAATTTCACGAAATGTATTTCGTTAAAATATTATATTTTGAAAATTTCCCTAAAAAGATTCAAAATCCGCAAAACTCTTGTGTTCAATAAACACGAAAACAAGTGTTTTTCACCTTTTGAACCCCCATTTTCTAGCCACAAAATTTTCTCGTTGACATGAATCTGCGATTGAGTTCTTGGAATGTGTAGCGCTATCCACTCATTTCCTTGAATGGTACACTTTCTCTTTCATATGAGTGTTTCGGTGTTCGAAAATCATCTCCCGAAAAAAAAACCCTACGCCAATCAAGCTGTAGAGCAGCAATTGCGTGTACGAGTCGGTCCACGAGAAGGCTACGAAAGAAAACGGACACTCGAGAATCCATGCGGCAGCCGGAAACTCCTAGAATTATTTGCCTTTTGATTATCGTGGTAATATATTAGGGTGTCGCAAATGGTAAATTATTGACAGCCTTGCATTGCGATGCAGAGAAGTTAGACGGCTAGAAATGAATGGCTGTCAATAATTTCCCATTTTATGTACCCGATATGCGATACCCTATAATATATTCATATAGTGAACATTCAGAAAACGAGGAAAATTTAACACTTGTCTCAATTCATTGCCGCTAATATCACCGCTTGCAAGAATTCCGATGATGAACGGTGGACTTAGAAGAACTGATAACAGCACGTGAACAGCTATATTAGATGCCTAAATTCGAGTGCAATTGCCATTTTATCCATAAAGTCTAATTATTATATTTTTGATGTTTTCTCGAATTAAAAAAAAAATAGAAACTGATATTCAATTTCTTCATTTCATATGCATTTGTTTACCTTATTTAGCTTTGCCGGATGGCCTGGCGAGAGAATCTTTTGCCATCGATAAATGAAGCATAGCACATAAAGCACCGTGATTTGAATGCCGATGAAAAATAAGGCGACCTGCGATATTAAACTGCATTTTCTTGAGATGTGATAAACATGCCGTCAATAAATGGTAAAGGAAAGCATTTCCATGCTCATCAGGATAAAATATCTTTATGCCATGACTAGTCTAACCAACATTCACCACCGGTTACTGCAGTGTTTTGTTCTCTAAAATTCAAGCACTAATGACTGTCTATGGATTGATTTCAATGTTATTCGGACTTCTACTATTTCAAAGTATTTACATGCTCCTTAACATAACATTGCTTCAATTCGGATCTGGGAATACAAAAGCTCTAGTCAACTACGAACCAAGGGGGCGTTTTGGTTTTTACAAAAATTATATAAGTGTTTCTTGGTTAAGTAAATATATAGCCGAAGAACGTCATCACTGATACAATATATTTTATAATTAAGATATCATAGCATACCACGATGACGTATCCGTGTACCCATCTACACAGCCATCCGCTGCATTGCATCACCGGATCGGGAAAATTTGGGAATGGAGAATATGCGACTCCCCAGATGAGATCAAACGTCGTCATTAGTATCTAAAAATAGATCATTGTTTATACAAAACGTTTCATTCATCCCATTGAGAGTGAAAACGATGTATTGCTAAAGACCATCATAGATTGTTTTTGAACCGCTGTTATTAGAGAGTAGTCTATGAGATCATATCTGACTGAAGTGAGATGTCACCTTCACACGGCTTGCAAAGCAAAAAGTTAACCATATCTGAAACATTTGTCCCGCGGTGTGCCGTTAAACACAGCGAGTCCGACAGAGTCCGGAAAAAAGTTTCAGATATGATTAACATTTTGCTGTGCCACGGGGATTCGCTCCTGTCAGATAGTATGCCATTTACTTGCAAGATACATTACAGGGAGCATAATTGCCTTCCGATACATAGTAAAACCAGCTGTTCCAGCGCTCATGTTCTGGTTTGATTAAATATGCCGTCATCTTCGACATATGAATTCATCAAAGTGAATTTTCACCTACCCACTCACTTCTTAAAACTTTGAAGAAGTGAGTGGGTAGGGGAAATTCTCCATTGCGAAAAATATGCTAATATTATTAGCAACGACAAACCTCCAAGCAGAGCACGTATCGATTGTACACAGTAGCGGATTTCTGTGATTTGTAGAGTAGGAGGTATACGGTAAGAAGAGAAGTAGAAACGGTCAAGAATGCAGCGATGTATTGGTAGATGTGAATCGGAAGAACGAAAGGCTCTTGCATCGAGCAGTTCATGTAAAATATGCAGCGCTCAGTGGAAATTTGAAAGATGTGAAGATTCCTGATGGATGAGTCGCAGCTATAAATTCATTTATTTTCTGTATCATTCCCCGGGGATTCTCCGACTTGGTGTTACAATATGACTTATGAAAGTGCACGTGAATAGTGCGTATATTATTCGTATGAACCAAGTTGTCATACCAAGTATACACATTACATCTGGCTGATGACTGTGCACTCAAATTTGTGTCCCATTACCTCTTTTCTCTGGCCGTATTATTGTGAAAAACAGAGTTGAAAGTCAGCCTCTATCTGTTGGGCGTGAAACCTATTTGAAATCATGGATGATGGTCAGAGAAACGACGAAATAGCACGAAAATTTTAAAGTGCACAGTCGTAAGCCAGATGGAATGTGTGTACTCGGTATATTAAGTTGGTTTTCCACAATAATAAGTTTCAAGTGCAATATAAATCGATTCACTTTCAACTCGATTTACATGAACAATAATACAAAGGGGATAGTAATACCCATGCAAGAGCAGACAGAGAGTTAAAAGTCGTAATCATTGTTTTTGCCTATTTCTTCTGCTTTGCATGGAGCATGATTCAGTGTTAATTATCTCAATCTCATAAATATGATATCTAATATAATGTGAGAACAACAAGATATCGTAATCAACTAAAATATGAATGTAAAGAAAGACAGAGTTAGAATGTAATGTAAAAATAGTAGAAAGACATAAACAAAAATAATTATGGGGACACGGGCGAAGTAAAAAGGAAGGGATATTTAAGAGAGAATGAGAACACGGAAGAAGTAATTTTGCGAGAGTTGATAATTCGATTCAAGAAAGCTTAATTGTTAGCAAAATGTTCGGGAGGAAAATATGACATACCAAGAGCAAACTAATTTCTCCCCACCGAACATCAGCACCCGACAGCAGGTGCTCTGTGGCGATAATTAAATGGAAAGGTAGGCACAGTAAGTGTTATTGACTGGAAAAAGCAGGTGCTCATGACGGAGTGAATTCATATGAACAATGTTATTGGCTGAATAATTCATCAAGAAGGGCTTCTCAATGACCGAAGTGGCAGCATAATCTTGGTTGCAAGAGAAGAGACTTCCAAAAATAATTACCATAACATTTAAAATAGATCAAAAACATTTTTTATAATAACTAAACGAACCGGTACCATGAAAGCAATATTTTTGCTAGCACAGTCATATTTTTTTGTTTCTCTTAGTCTACCGAAAAACGCAACAAAAGAATTTTATGGCAATGCTGGAATGTTTGAAGAAGGACTCCGTGGAGATTCCTCTCAGGGAAATCAATACTCTGCGCCTATTCATTCCTCTCGCAATCTCACTTCTCACCGGTCGACGTCTTTGTGAAAGATCGAATTTTGTCGTTTGCATCTACAATATTGAGGTCAGCGGCATTACAGTATCTACTTGCATCCTGTACTCGAAAAGCTCGTGATACCGCTCCATTAAATAAACCAATACGAATGAAAGAGTTACATGTGTCGTGATGAGCTCTGAGTGTCGTATTACAAACTGCCTCAGCGCCTTTCGATGAAATGGCGTGGTGCCGATGACTGTTAACGAATGAGAGATGGTGTGCAGCGAGAAAAGGCAAACGATAAACCAGCTGAGCACTGGAATTCATACATGTGTTTACTGTTGCTTTCAAATATATTATATACTGCTGCTCACTCGATTGGCAGCTTGATTAGAAACAATCTTATTAGTTTCAACTACTGAGACTCAGCAAGGTACAGCAAGAGACCAGAATATGTTCAAACAGATCTCACTTGCGAATTTAGATCAATTGAGGACGGGGTCTTGCAAGTTAATGATTACTGGTAGTCAATGAAGTAAACAAAATGTCAACCCTGCTATGAATGCAACTAACCCATAAGCTGAAGATCGAAAGCAACTATCGTGCACATAAGAAAAAGCGGAACTGAAAGCGTGACTGTTGGCACCGTAACCTGTAATAGATCATTTTGCAGAGGTCCATGAATAACACACAGAAAAAATACTACCGATTTCTGTAGTAAATACTACCGATTTGCCGGTCGTAATTTCAAACTACCACTGGGCAGTATCAAATACTAACTCTGGGCCGTAGCTTGACCGTAATTTTTAAAACTACGACTGCCAAATCGGTAGTATTTTTCTGTGTGAATTGTATTCGGTTGTTCGGAAAGTCTTGTCGCGTTTTTGTTTGAGTTCACATTCATTCGCGAGTGATTGCCTACTTTAGCGGCAATATATGATTGAGAACGGGCTAATCACGTAACATAATGTGAGATCTCAGATTACCCATGAGCGACACCCAAACATCCATTGCCTTACCTGAATAATAGTAGTCCGAACCAAGTGCAGGTGCATCCTTCGAGTTCGCGAGCTCATAGTTGATGTCTGAAAGTGTGTTTCCTATCCGAATACCAGAGCCAAGCAACCTTTAGCGCACGGAAAACGAGAGCAATCGCAACAGTCGAAATAACACTGGTGACCATAACGAGCTGAAAAATAACACTTTAACGAAAGCCATGCAACGTTCGACGAAATCGGCCTGAATTTCCGCAGTATTAGAAAGTTGTCAGCCTATTCGTGTCTATCAATGTGTATATGTGTGTATCAGGGCTGCTCATTTCTTGATTTCTTGATATTATTGATTTTTTTCAAGAAATTCCTTGAATCAAGAATTATTGAATTTTTTTCTTGAAGTCAAGAAATTTTTTTTTAAATAAAACACTAGATTTTCTAACTGCAACACACTGTGCGCTAGATAATCGTATATTCCGAGGGGTTTTCTTGTTCTGAAAATGTGTATGTCTGTCTGTCTGTGCTTCCGTGCTTGTCTGTGCTTCCGTGCACCATCGTACATAACTATGCAAATTTCACAAATCATATTAACCATTCGGCTTCACTCGAAGAAACGGCTGTTAGTAAAATGGGTTTCGTAAATGTTTCGTTAACGTAAATTTCACGAAATGTATTTCGTTAAAATATTATATTTTGAAAATTTCCCTAAAAAGATTCAAAATCCGCAAAACTCTTGTGTTCAATAAACACGAAAACAAGTGTTTTTCACCTTTTGAACCCCCATTTTCTAGCCACAAAATTTTCTCGTTGACATGAATCTGCGATTGAGTTCTTGGAATGTGTAGCGCTATCCACTCATTTCCTTGAATGGTACACTTTCTCTTTCATATGAGTGTTTCGGTGTTCGAAAATCATCTCCCGAAAAAAAAACCCTACGCCAATCAAGCTGTAGAGCAGCAATTGCGTGTACGAGTCGGTCCACGAGAAGGCTACGAAAGAAAACGGACACTCGAGAATCCATGCGGCAGCCGGAAACTCCTAGAATTATTTGCCTTTTGATTATCGTGGTAATATATTAGGGTGTCGCAAATGGTAAATTATTGACAGCCTTGCATTGCGATGCAGAGAAGTTAGACGGCTAGAAATGAATGGCTGTCAATAATTTCCCATTTTATGTACCCGATATGCGATACCCTATAATATATTCATATAGTGAACATTCAGAAAACGAGGAAAATTTAACACTTGTCTCAATTCATTGCCGCTAATATCACCGCTTGCAAGAATTCCGATGATGAACGGTGGACTTAGAAGAACTGATAACAGCACGTGAACAGCTATATTAGATGCCTAAATTCGAGTGCAATTGCCATTTTATCCATAAAGTCTAATTATTATATTTTTGATGTTTTCTCGAATTAAAAAAAAAATAGAAACTGATATTCAATTTCTTCATTTCATATGCATTTGTTTACCTTATTTAGCTTTGCCGGATGGCCTGGCGAGAGAATCTTTTGCCATCGATAAATGAAGCATAGCACATAAAGCACCGTGATTTGAATGCCGATGAAAAATAAGGCGACCTGCGATATTAAACTGCATTTTCTTGAGATGTGATAAACATGCCGTCAATAAATGGTAAAGGAAAGCATTTCCATGCTCATCAGGATAAAATATCTTTATGCCATGACTAGTCTAACCAACATTCACCACCGGTTACTGCAGTGTTTTGTTCTCTAAAATTCAAGCACTAATGACTGTCTATGGATTGATTTCAATGTTATTCGGACTTCTACTATTTCAAAGTATTTACATGCTCCTTAACATAACATTGCTTCAATTCGGATCTGGGAATACAAAAGCTCTAGTCAACTACGAACCAAGGGGGCGTTTTGGTTTTTACAAAAATTATATAAGTGTTTCTTGGTTAAGTAAATATATAGCCGAAGAACGTCATCACTGATACAATATATTTTATAATTAAGATATCATAGCATACCACGATGACGTATCCGTGTACCCATCTACACAGCCATCCGCTGCATTGCATCACCGGATCGGGAAAATTTGGGAATGGAGAATATGCGACTCCCCAGATGAGATCAAACGTCGTCATTAGTATCTAAAAATAGATCATTGTTTATACAAAACGTTTCATTCATCCCATTGAGAGTGAAAACGATGTATTGCTAAAGACCATCATAGATTGTTTTTGAACCGCTGTTATTAGAGAGTAGTCTATGAGATCATATCTGACTGAAGTGAGATGTCACCTTCACACGGCTTGCAAAGCAAAAAGTTAACCATATCTGAAACATTTGTCCCGCGGTGTGCCGTTAAACACAGCGAGTCCGACAGAGTCCGGAAAAAAGTTTCAGATATGATTAACATTTTGCTGTGCCACGGGGATTCGCTCCTGTCAGATAGTATGCCATTTACTTGCAAGATACATTACAGGGAGCATAATTGCCTTCCGATACATAGTAAAACCAGCTGTTCCAGCGCTCATGTTCTGGTTTGATTAAATATGCCGTCATCTTCGACATATGAATTCATCAAAGTGAATTTTCACCTACCCACTCACTTCTTAAAACTTTGAAGAAGTGAGTGGGTAGGGGAAATTCTCCATTGCGAAAAATATGCTAATATTATTAGCAACGACAAACCTCCAAGCAGAGCACGTATCGATTGTACACAGTAGCGGATTTCTGTGATTTGTAGAGTAGGAGGTATACGGTAAGAAGAGAAGTAGAAACGGTCAAGAATGCAGCGATGTATTGGTAGATGTGAATCGGAAGAACGAAAGGCTCTTGCATCGAGCAGTTCATGTAAAATATGCAGCGCTCAGTGGAAATTTGAAAGATGTGAAGATTCCTGATGGATGAGTCGCAGCTATAAATTCATTTATTTTCTGTATCATTCCCCGGGGATTCTCCGACTTGGTGTTACAATATGACTTATGAAAGTGCACGTGAATAGTGCGTATATTATTCGTATGAACCAAGTTGTCATACCAAGTATACACATTACATCTGGCTGATGACTGTGCACTCAAATTTGTGTCCCATTACCTCTTTTCTCTGGCCGTATTATTGTGAAAAACAGAGTTGAAAGTCAGCCTCTATCTGTTGGGCGTGAAACCTATTTGAAATCATGGATGATGGTCAGAGAAACGACGAAATAGCACGAAAATTTTAAAGTGCACAGTCGTAAGCCAGATGGAATGTGTGTACTCGGTATATTAAGTTGGTTTTCCACAATAATAAGTTTCAAGTGCAATATAAATCGATTCACTTTCAACTCGATTTACATGAACAATAATACAAAGGGGATAGTAATACCCATGCAAGAGCAGACAGAGAGTTAAAAGTCGTAATCATTGTTTTTGCCTATTTCTTCTGCTTTGCATGGAGCATGATTCAGTGTTAATTATCTCAATCTCATAAATATGATATCTAATATAATGTGAGAACAACAAGATATCGTAATCAACTAAAATATGAATGTAAAGAAAGACAGAGTTAGAATGTAATGTAAAAATAGTAGAAAGACATAAACAAAAATAATTATGGGGACACGGGCGAAGTAAAAAGGAAGGGATATTTAAGAGAGAATGAGAACACGGAAGAAGTAATTTTGCGAGAGTTGATAATTCGATTCAAGAAAGCTTAATTGTTAGCAAAATGTTCGGGAGGAAAATATGACATACCAAGAGCAAACTAATTTCTCCCCACCGAACATCAGCACCCGACAGCAGGTGCTCTGTGGCGATAATTAAATGGAAAGGTAGGCACAGTAAGTGTTATTGACTGGAAAAAGCAGGTGCTCATGACGGAGTGAATTCATATGAACAATGTTATTGGCTGAATAATTCATCAAGAAGGGCTTCTCAATGACCGAAGTGGCAGCATAATCTTGGTTGCAAGAGAAGAGACTTCCAAAAATAATTACCATAACATTTAAAATAGATCAAAAACATTTTTTATAATAACTAAACGAACCGGTACCATGAAAGCAATATTTTTGCTAGCACAGTCATATTTTTTTGTTTCTCTTAGTCTACCGAAAAACGCAACAAAAGAATTTTATGGCAATGCTGGAATGTTTGAAGAAGGACTCCGTGGAGATTCCTCTCAGGGAAATCAATACTCTGCGCCTATTCATTCCTCTCGCAATCTCACTTCTCACCGGTCGACGTCTTTGTGAAAGATCGAATTTTGTCGTTTGCATCTACAATATTGAGGTCAGCGGCATTACAGTATCTACTTGCATCCTGTACTCGAAAAGCTCGTGATACCGCTCCATTAAATAAACCAATACGAATGAAAGAGTTACATGTGTCGTGATGAGCTCTGAGTGTCGTATTACAAACTGCCTCAGCGCCTTTCGATGAAATGGCGTGGTGCCGATGACTGTTAACGAATGAGAGATGGTGTGCAGCGAGAAAAGGCAAACGATAAACCAGCTGAGCACTGGAATTCATACATGTGCTTATTAGGGTTAATGACAGTTCCACCATGGACAATTGCGCCATAATGTTGAAATGGGTACATACTCCATCAATGTGCTGGGCTCAAGTGTCAATTTCACAATTTTGGCGCCCAAATGACCATTGCGCGGACACAATACATTTCTCCTCCTCTCTCGGTTCTCCTCGGGGATTCAAATATACAGTTGCTCACGCGATGTACAGTTTGATTAGTTACAGTCTGATTAGCTTCAACTATTGAGACTCAGCAAGGTCACTACCAGAATATGTTCAAACAAGTCTGCCACTTGCGTATTTAGATCTATTGAGGAGGCGGTCGACGTCTTGCAAGTCAATGATTTCTGATAATCAATGAAGTAATCAAAATGTCTACCCTACTGTGAATGCACAGTAGGGTAGACATTAACTGGTAGGCGCGAGCGCAGAGAACGTAATCCCGCTAGTTTCTAAAAAAAAACTTTTTCAGAACTGATGCTAAAAGTCATAGGTCATCGGTACCTATTCTTGGGTCATTTTTCACTTTCGCGATTTTTCTCGAATATGATCATTGTACAGTTAACATTGAGAAAACGAGATCTTGGAATGTGCACCACTATCGGCTCATTTTCCTTGAATGATACACTCTCGCATTCATATGAGTGTTTCGGTGTTCGAAAGATATCCCTCGAAAGAACCTACGCCAATCAGGCTGTAGATCAACAACTGCGTATAAGAGCCTGGCCACGAATAGGCTACGAAAGTAAACGGACAGTCGAGAATCCATGCGGCAGCCGGAATCTCCTAGCAATAAATGCTCTTGGAATATGTAATGAAAATTGTTCATGCGTTATTAAAATATAATCATTAGGGTGGACAATCAAAGCAATTATGCTTGAATAAGCAGAGTGAGCGGTCATTCGCTATTCAAGTCCTGCGTAAGCGGTCTTGTTATTCAAGTCCTGAATAACATTTCGCCTATTTTATCCTTCTATAACTATTTCCATACCTCAAAAAAAATTTACGAGATGTTGCCGACCATGAAATAAACATCTTTGAGCTTTCATACAGTAAAATCATAACAGTTGAGTGAATCAGTGGGTGCAATACTCTATATGTACCATTATTTTGAATGCGAAAATCAATGCCCAAGCCTATGCAAACCTTTCACATTACTCTAAAACATAATACAGAGCTTACATAGTCCAAACAGTCACCTAATAGCCAATATTTTTGGGCTCTAAAATGCTCTATTATTGGATTAAACTGTTCCGGAAGCTTCAAATGCCGTTCTGGAATAACTCGTTTGGTTTTGATTTTCACGTTTCGCCGTAAGCAACAAAGTTGTTCGACTCGTCAAGATCATCAACTTTCATGTTGACAGTTTTTCATTAAAATGAAAACGGAAGGAGTAATGAGTTGTGCGAAAATGGCCTGTACAGAAGTGTCTTGTGTGGAATTGTCAATGTCTGTGCGCAAATTTCGTGCTCCCGAAATAAAATATGTTTCACACACTGCACATAATAGTGCGTGAAATATGTTTATGCCTGTTATCCGACGCAAATCGGAATGGGGAGTCATCGGATCCATCTTCCCTGACGCGCTTACCCAATAATAATAACAGGCATAAAATGAAAGAAAACAGCTTTCAGTTGGTGAGAAATGTCAATGAAATGAGCCAGGGTCAATAATAGATCGATTTTTAAATGTTTGCTGTCGCTTACAGTCGCATTATAATGAATTCAAGCAGTGAGATGTCATTCAAGACTTGAAAAACATTTCATTTTACGTAGGATTTGAATTGCGCGGTCGCACCGCTCAAGAATGATTCAAGTCCTGCGAATGCGCTTACATTGTCCACCCTAATAATCATTGTATAGTGAACATTCTGAAAACCAGGAAAATTAAACACTTGTTTCAATTCATCGCTGCTTAAGACATCATCGCTTGCAAGAATACCGATGATGAACGGTGGACTGAGAAGTACTGGTAATAGCACATGAACAGCTGTCTTAGGAGCCTGAATTCAGGTGGTCTGGCTATTTTGACCTTTAATTCAAATTATCATATAGCTGAGATTTTAATATTTTTTATTCGATTGTTCGTAAAGAATTAGATTTGGCTATTGAATTTCTTCATTTCATATGCATTTGTTTACCTTATTTAGCTTTGCCGGATGGCCTGGAGAGAGAAGATTCTACCATCGATAAAGGAAGCATAGCAAATATAGTACCGCTATTTGCATGGCGATGAACATTAAGGCGACCTGCGATATGGTCGATAAACTGCGATTTCTTGAAATGTGATAAACAGGTCGTCAATTAATATTTAGTGTAGGTATCTCCTGACATCATGTGGTAGTGCACGGAAGGTATAGACTAGAGTTGTTCGAACGAGAACGAGGAATCGAGGAATCGAGGAATTTGCATGGGGATCATTGCAAAATCGAGGCCTCGTTTTTCTCCCTCTCTTTCATTCCGTGCGACGCCTTTCCTCGTTCGGCCGTTCCCCTCATAAAAACGAGGAAAGACGAGGAATCGCTCGTGCAACTTTGCAAAACGAGGACCTCGTTTCATTCCCTCTCTGTAGTAAAAAAAGAAGGCCTCGTTACTCGTTTTAACAACTCTAGTATAGACTGTCCAAGGGAGCACAAGCACAACAGTTTAAGTTGAAAACGTTTAAAAAGTTTTCCTGGTAAAATATGCAGCCGAAAGAACGTCAGAAATGAAACAATATATATATTATATATTTTTTAAAATAATTTTTGATACCGTGGCATCATACCATGATCGTGTATCCGTGTACCCATCCACATAGCCATCCGCTGCATTGCACAACCGGATCGGGGACAATTGTGAAGGGAGAAAGAGCGACTCCCCAGCCGAGATCAAATGTCGTCATTAGTACCTAAAATGAATTTGTATAGCACGTTTGATTCCTCTCATTGAGTGTGAACATCTGAAAAAGATTAATATTGCAAAAGGCCACCATGGGTGGGATTCGAACCGCTGTCTTGTGCCGTTGAAGAATTAATGTCCCCTTTCTATTACGCCTTTCGAATCTTCAATATGCGTGCGTAATTCACTATGTATTTTAAAAATGGATACAATGATTGTCAGTTTGACTACTTTATCGGTTATGTTTCACGGAGAGTGTATCTTAAAATATGCCATTGAAAATAACTCGTTAAGTAGTCAAACTGACCATATTGAAGACACTTTTGCCCCTTTAACCCTTCGCTACCTTATGTGTGTTTTTGTTCCCAAAATGCGGTCATCTTCGACATATGAATTACAGAAGTAATAAATGAGACATTTCGGCGATTAAAATTAGTCCTACACGGAAATCCCTGCATCACTAGGTGAACGGTATAGTACATTTCCTTTTACTTTTTCACGGACGGCTCTCAAGGATGTCGAAAATTTTGCTCGAATCTTTCTCCAGTGATGTTTTTCCTTTTCAATTCCACGCGCAAATCATTGGAAAATACTTTGAAATGTTGAAAAATTATGTTCTTCATGAATAAAACATGTGAATTCATGTAATATCCCGTTTGAGAACTGCCCGTGATTTGGTGGTTTGGCATACAGTAGTTTTTACACTTTGACGGTGCGACGGCGCGTCTTTCACTGAGCTTTTGCTGGTTTAAAATTTATAAAATATATGCTCTCGGATTTACATAAGGATTGCGTCGTTTAACAACTATGGGTTCTAAAACGGTAATAAAGTGCATTTCTCTTTCGTCTAATCCACTGGGAGCGGTTGTCTATCCCTCGTACAGATAACCGCTCCGCGGAAAATAGACGAATGAGAAATGCACTTTATTACCGTTTTAGAACCCCTATTAACAACGCTACAATGACGGAATGGTAGACCCAGAATCTCCATTTATGACTTCTTTAAGTATAGTGCATTCAAAACAAAGTTTGAGGAAGTGAATGGGTAGAAGAAATTCTCCATTGTGAAAATTGGAAGAAAGCAATTGTCAACGACAAACCTCCAAGCAGAGCACGTATCGATTGTACACAGTAGCGGATTTCTGTGATTTATAGAGTAGGAGGTATACGGTAAGAAGAGAAGTAGAAACGGTCAAGAATCCAGTGATATATTGGTAAATGTGAATCGGAAGAACGAACGGTTCTTGCATCGAGCAATTCATGCAAAAGGATGCAGCGTTCAGTGAAAATTTGCGAGGTGGAAAGATTTCTGATGGATGAGTGGCAGCTATAAATTCATTTATTTTTCTGTATCATTCTCCGGGGTTTCTCGGGCTTGGCGTCACAATATCACTTATGAAAGTGCACGTGAAGGGTGCGTAGAGCGACCGCGAGAAATCGCCGCTTCATTTGATGTGAGGGAGGAATGAACCCTCTGTAGGAATAGGATTATACCATAATCGCATGATCACGAGATAAATCATGCAAAATCCTGTAGATGATTTGTTCTTCTATCACTTCATCTGAAGCGGTCATTTCTCGTGATCCATCTGCTAGGCCTAGTACGTAAATTATTCGCGTGAACAAAATAGTTATACCAAATCTACACATTCCACCTGGATGATTACTGTGCCCTCAAAATTGCGTAACCATTTCCTCGGTTCTCTGGCCGATAGCCATGGTTTAGAGTAAGTTTCAAGCGCAATATAATTCAACTCTATTTACATGAACAATAACACGATGTGAATAATAACACCCATGTATGAGCAGACAAAGAGTAAAAAGTCGCAATTATTTTATTGACCCATTTCTTCTGCTTTGCATGGAGCATGATTCAGTGTACATTATCTCAATCTCATAAATATGATATCTAATATAATGTGAGAACAACAAGATATCGTAATCAACTAAAATATGAATGTAAAGAAAGACAGAATTAGAATGTAATGTAATAGTAAGACATAAACAAAAATAATTATGGGTACGCGGTCGAAGTAAAAAGGAAGGGATATTTAAAAGTGATGAGAAAAAGGAAGAAGTAATGTTGCGAGAGTTGATAATTCGATTCAAGAGAGCTAAATTGTTAGCAAAATGTTCGGGAGGATAATATGTATATACCAAGAGCAAACTAATTTCTCCCCACCGAACATTAGCACCCGACAGCAGGTGCTCTGTGGCGATGATTAAATCGGAGAATGTAGGCACATTAGGTGTTATTGATTGGAAAAACAGATGCTAGTGACGAAATGAATGCATATGAACAATGTTTTGGTATCCAGGGGCATCATCATTCGCATGAACATCATCCACATGCAAGCTGAAATTGTACACTGGAGGGAGAAAGACAAGAGCGCCATGAACATTTGCGCCATAATGGCGAACTGAGCGCATGCGTCATAGACGAGAAAGATTGCACACCTGTCCACTTCACCATTGCGGCGTAAATGTACTGACATTCACTATCCGTTATCGAACATTTCAATTTAGGCATGGGTTCTTATTCGAGTGTTGAAAATGGCAAATTATTTACAACCGGAGAAAAAGGACGGCAGGAAAGGATGCGAATGATCATTTGTGAGATCCCTACAGGTTAGATACCTCTACTTCAAGCCAGAGCCTTTGGTGATGCTGCCTTTTTCACCGACTGTCAATATTTACCACTTGTGTAACTATTGTCTTTTACTTATGAGTACTCCATCTTTCAGGTGGCGTAAATCTTTATATATTCACAAACTATTATTTTTACGCGTTTTGCATTTTATTTTGTTTCGAGGAACCAATAATCTATTTATTATATCTGTCTGTCTGTAAAGGTAAGCTGTACTTCAATCAAGCACATGCGCTTGTTGTTAGGAGGGTAATCTCCAGATGCAGTTCCTTGCAGGGAATTCTACTTTGTGACATCCACGTCTGTTGTTATTTATTTGGACATCCGAAATCGGTTTCATGTAGCTAGTATAATAATGGACTTTGGTTGGTTATCGATATAGTCGGTGCGCTGATAGATAATACTAAAAATAGTGATAACCCAAACATCTTAAATTTGAGATTGAGATGTTTCTGAATCTGGTATTGAATTAGGTATTTATCGACATGCACAGTGGATAGGAAGGCTTTTGCTAGTGGCACCTCCCCAGTTCTTGACACATGATAGGTTTCGGAAGTAAGGGGGTACAGGCCAACATTAGGACGAGAGATGGAGAAGGATTAGGACAAAGCAGATCAGAGACAGCTTGAGGCGGAGAGAGCTGAAGAGTGGGCCAGCGAGTAAGAAAGACTGAAATGGATCGTTTGCATTAGAAAGAGGGCACGGGCAATGAACGGGTGAAGAGGAGGTGATGAGAGAGTGTGTAGCTCGATGAGAGTAGGTAACAAAGTAGAGAGAGAGGGAGAAATCGGACAGTAGGGAGAGTCACAAGAGTCACCACTGTGCCCGGTCACAATGGCAGGCAACATGGTGTATGGTCATTGATCGAATACCAACGGTTCTGTTCTTGAGCCATTCACATACAGTTATTGCATTTATTATATTTTATTATTTATTATTTTAATCTTCCCACTTGAATGAGTTACGTTTCACTTATTCAAGAACTTTTTCGAGAATAATATCAGTTCGCTGACTTCGAGAATTGAGTTCCGTAAAGAATTCACTGTTTTGGCACCTCTGCGCCCGGTTACAATGGCATGCGACCTGTTGTTTGGTCTTTGATCGAATGTCCCATGTTCTGTTCTTGAGCGACTATCAAACAGTTATAATTGCTGGATTTATTTAGTTGATTATTATCACATTAATCCCCGCACTTCAATTGTGTTTCATTCATTCTATTATACAACTTGTTCGCGGAAAATTTCAGTTTTTCGTCGTCCCGTTCCTGAATCTAATAGAACTAAAATACATCGATCGTTTTGTTCGATCGATGCGTTCTTATCATCTTTAACTTGTAATTACAATGCCGTGTTATCTCTGCCGTTGATGTCTGTAACCTAAAACATCCGTCCGTTGCGGGGACAAGAACGCCGTGGACACTTGTGCCATAATTGTGAAGTGGAAGGATGTACCATTATTGTCGTCATGGTCTCACGGCGCAAGGGTCCATTACACTGTTAAAGGTACACTCCGGGGCGCCGAGTATTGCAAACTGATTTAGTCACTGTAGCACATTCAATGAGGCGTAGAACCTAATACGGGTAAATATTGCACAA
>JACMIF010002091.1:0-19666 GCA_014805445.1 Diplogasteroides magnus | reverse complement strand
ATCAGTTTTGAGTATAGGCTCACCTACATAGTTGTAAATAGAATAGCTGACCTCATATTGTGAACTCATTGCTTCCACCTGTCCTCATTTTCCACACACTTGTTAGTGTATTGTGTGTATGTGTTTCTATGTGTTTCTTTTGTTCTTTTATTTGTTTTTTAAATGTGATATTCACTGTTTACTTGTAGGCAAATAAAGTTTATAGATGTATTCTTTATCTCTATGCGTGTACTCTTGTCTCGACTGGGTTTCTTTCGTCGTTCTCCATCAGCCCTCGATATACGCATCCGCTAAATGTAACATTTCACGGCCAGGCTGCCCAAAAGTTAACATGGGATTCCCGGTTACCAGAGAATTATTGTTGGCAGAAATTTCTTCCCGGCTCCCATCGTGGTAAACCCGTAAAATACCCGGCTGCCATAAATCCAGGTTTTAATCTAGACACTTTTGCCCAAAATTATGTGAAGGTCTCTTATATGGTGAAGAATGAATAAAAATTTGAAATATGCTCCTACGTGACCCATCATCCACAATCCTCAGACTCGTCACTTAGACTTCTCAGAAGACAAGTGATAAAGATTGAAGATAAAAATCAGTCATCAAGAACACAGAGTATCTGGTCGTTCACATAATAGCAAATATGAGACACATCACGTTTATTTGAGATAAACACCTCTCTATCTATATTAATCGGTCGATGCAGTACACTCATGTGATGTGTGCTGCACAGCTAGATTCCTGTCGACAGAAAGGTGCTTATCAGACACACATATTGAGCGCTTCCAAAGCGTTTATGACGTCCACTTCGCTCCGAATAGACACGTTTAGAAGCGCGCGAGATGTTTTATCTGCTCGCTATATTAGAGCTCTGCAGAAGAAGCCCTATTGCATTTCAAATGCAATTACAGCCATTCTCAAGTTTAAACATCGCCTTCAACTCTCGCCCTCTAAAATTAGCAAGCTCCCTCGGCTTAATCTATCTGCAGCTGGAAAGCACTTCGCGACAGCACACATTGGTTGAAAATGTGAATGAGAACTGTACCCTAGTTCAGCCACTTATTTCTGGATCTCACATACGACTGATGCAGAGAGCAGGCTAAACACAAGGCCTCGTGTGGTTACAAGCGTTCATCACAGTGTTGTTATCAGGCGCACTAAACAGTCTTCTGATTTAGAAAGCGTTTATGACGCCCGCTTCACTCCAGATGGCCATCTTTATAAGGTGCGCTTCCTATCTACCGATGTGTATCTTCCTTTGCTGTGATCAAGGCATTTCGCATTGTTGAATACAAGACAAAATTATAGCGATGATGGGCACTTCCGCGGTTGTTCTTCTGTACTTTGCCGTCGGAATGACACTCGCTGCGCCGGCTGAGGTGATCCGGATTATCTTCTGCCGTACCTTAAAAACGAGATCATTTAGCTGATCCCTCGCGACATCAGTCTCGGTGGGCAGCTTTGTGCGGCTTGTGAAGAAGTCTTCAAGGTCAGTCAGTGGGACTAAAGACATGGGCTTTGAGCAGTTATTGTTTAATGGACAATCGCGCCATCAAATGATGACGTTATATAGGAAAAAATATGCAATTTTATGTGGTCAAACTTTCACCCCTCCAAGGTACTATGCGTTTAAAAAACAAATGCGCCATGAGAAGAATGATCTATTAAATTAATACAGCTTGCTACCTAGAGGTGTGAGATAGACAAAGTTAGTGATAAAATCGTTCCATTTCGCTTTTATGGCGTTAATTGTAGAGGACCGAGAAGGACTTGAACATTAACCCGTTGACTATCCAGTGGCCGTCCGAGAAAGAGATCGAAAAAATAGCCAATCAGGAGGTATGCTCAATTTTAGTTTGCATTAAATACATCATTTTGCTCCATATGCTATTGTCATTCACTTTAGGTGGACAAGCATTGCCCCAACTACGGAGCGCTAGCGAGTCAATGCTCCACCTACCTTCACGGGGCTTGTTCATATTTTTCAATCACAACGCCCGAACTTGCACGCGTTGCGGTCATGATGAAATAGTTACAAAATTACAGTCCGCTCATGAAATGGCCAAGTTGATCAAGCCGAGGGGACCATCGGATCACAAGGCATGCCAGGAGCTCAGCTACTGCTCATAAATGGATTGGAATACAGATTCATTCTTTTTTTACTGTGAAGCGAACTCCAATAGATTGCTGATAAATATGTAAATACAATTAATATTTCCGCCGGAGTCATAGGGGTTTCATAAAAAAAGGTGTTTAAAAATTCTAACAGGAGAGCTGTATCAAGAACTTTGTTGACTTTCTACGTTTATCGATCAATCAGTGACTTTCAATCATAGAAACACTATGGTTAGGTTTGTATACTGGTTTCGGGGAAGCTTCACGAAATGAAATAAGAAAGTATTTCCGTACGACTATCACCTGTCTCCAATCAAGAGAAGTATGGCCGCATAAGGAATGTCTTGATCACTGAATGAACGCTGGGTAGACTTTCTTGGGAGGACTCATTGCAAGGCGACGGGAGGTTTATTGCTAATCGAAGATTGCCTTTGATCCCCAAAGAGTATGCTCTGATGCGGGTAAATAGTATATTGTAATGTCACCTGCGACTAATGAATCGAGAAGCTGATTGGGATGTGAATCCTGAAACAAAAATTATAATTCCCTATTTAAATTCACTGCACAACTTTTCGCTGAACGTGCTAGTGCCACACTTTCGCTCTATAACGAAAAAAATTATTCCGTTCATAGGCTTGGTCATAATTCCTCCTTTGAATTTGAGTTTTGGAAGAAAACGTATCAGCAGCCGTTCCTCTTTGCAATGGGGTCAATCTTAAAGAAGCCGTCCGGGGAGATTGCGATGCGCTTCCCCACGGGTATCAGTCTCTCCAATTCTCCTACTCTCTCATAGTCAGAGTAGATCACTCTAACAATGAGAGAGTGAGGGAATTGGAGAGACTGATATCCGTGGGGAAGCGCCTCTCAATCTCCCCGGACGGCTTCTTTAACCATTAGTGAAGGCAGAGAGAATGGCAAAGTGCATTCCATCTCTCTGTTCTCTCCATAACACGGTCTTGTCAACGCAAGAGAGAGGGCCGAGTGGATGAGGGCTCAGGGAGAAGGAATGCACTTTCTCATTATCTTTGCACAATTAGCCATCATTCCAGTTTTCTTTTCGCTCTTATCTCCATTCACTCACTATTTCTCCATTTCCATCACGAGAACGCCCTTTCACATTCATTTCATTTCACTTCTTGGCGCCTACATGCCATCCTATGCGGTGAGTGAATTTCTTCTTTGTCATTCCATGCTCTCGATGTTTACCAAAGATCAATTCAGGCCCTACATGTCGCAACCTGTTGTTCATACAGTTAATGAAACTAACAATAAAAAAACTATTTATAATGAGTAAGAATCTCATATGTACATCTTTAAAATGCGGCCGATCCAGGCTCGTGAACAAGATTTTAGAGCTGCAAGTAAACTGCCTGTATATAATCAATGAGATTGAAGAAGGAGAACAGAACGTAGTTTCCCTATCGCTTATTATTTTCACTGTCAGTCACTACAGGTAAGGAACCATAATGCCATAAAGGCTGCCAGTTGTCGTGACGAAGACACGCAGACTGAAGAGACAATGGACAACGTAAGAGAAGAGGATGAGGTATTTCTTGATCTCTCGTCGTTGCTATATGTCACGGCATTTTGAGGAGGAAGAAGATAACTTCTCTATACGGGAAGAGCAGCTAGACTACCTACAGAATGTATGGGACTTGGAGACGGTTAGTAGCTTACTGATCTAGATTGTTAATAATGGGAACAATCCAGGCTCGAGAGCAGGAACTGAGTAACGCTTGCTGGTGGATAATCCGCACCAGTTTGAAGCACAGTCGGCAGGTTAGTAAAGACTGGTACATCATGATCATTTGAGCAACATTGGTCACCATCAATTAGACCTTAACCAACAAATAAGGAGAGTGTATTCTTACAGTTGTTGTTGCACCCGTCATCCTCATTGTTCGACTTGGAGAGTCATGTCCGAAGAGTGCGATGTGGAGACAACACTGGCAAGGGCCACATTTCATCATGTGCATTCTGCCACGCTATCGAGTCAACAAGTAGTCAGAGAAACCAAGAGATTCTTCAAATTGTCACAATGCATATGATTTTATAGCACATTGCATTCTGCATGTAACTAGTTGTAAGATAAACAGCTTCACTGAATACGCATAACATCTTCAATACAAACATACTGGCAATGGGAAAAGTTTTTTCCATTCTGCAAAAATTGCTTATAATATAGGCGGAATTCGATCAGAATCAAGACGACCCCTTGAAAAAGCCAGAAGGTAGAGAAAACGATTATGAAAATGTAGCAATGAGAAGGACTCTCGATATAGGAAATAATGGACGAGAATTTTTGAATCGTACGAGGAATCAGTGAAAACACACCCCTTCTAGTGTACATGACATGAAATGAATAGTTATTATCTTCACACAACAACCTCACGATGAAATACACATACGAGGAAACACAGTTGCATTAAACAGTGAAAGTGTCGTTTACTCTACGCACAACGATGAAATGGTATCAATGTTATCGCAGAGTCACTCACTTTATCACTTACTTTCCGCCCAATCTTGAAGATTTGATTTGTTTCGGCGAGTGTTCAGTCAACACTCGCCGGATATCACCGGAATACCGGCAACGCCAGTTACCCATAAGTTGCCTTTGGCTCCAAAAGAAATCGAGAAAGTATGCCCTCATTTGAATAGGATATATCCATTACGCGGTCTCTAGTGTTCACACGGCTGAAATAACAGAACAGTGAATAGAGTACAAAGCAAATTTTATACATGTCTGTCTATAATACCCATTGAGGTATCTAATTGATTGATAAAGTATAATGTTCCGTATCATATGTATCGTGGCGGACAATCGACATCGGGACATTCGTGCGGGGACTGGCGCCGCAGCGTAGCATCCTCGGCATTTGGTTTTTCTCCGCGCAGATGAAGCGCACTTGTCTGATTTTGCTGTCATGTGTGCATGCCCAGAAAACGCATCAAATCGCAAAGGAATGGCGTTTCTTCATGGTGTCGATTTCGAGAAAAATGCACAAGCGTGTTTTCATGGTGTGCGCACTTGTGGTGTGGTGCGCAGTGCATGGTGCGCTTTTCAATTTGTTTGAAAATTTAAATAAGATTTAACGCCCGATTTCACTACAATTTAATTTGCCATTTGCATGTTCTTTCTTTACCGGCCATCTATTAGGTTGCAAAGAAAGTCTTTAAAGATTTTGTTATTCCGATGCACAAAAATCTAAGTGAAAGCTGGACAGAAACTGTGTAGTGCATAGTTGCTGACTAGCTTTGGCCAACATGTATGCATAGCTTAGCTGCTCCAGGCCTGCAACACAGCAAGCAGTAGGCTTTCAAAGCCCATGATTGCCGAGAAGACCACTGATAATGTCTAAATAGTAAACGGTTCAAGGAACACGTATGCGCTATATGTAGTACTCGTCTCCCTTATTATAATTAACTGCCAAGTTATACGGCCACTTCGTTTTAAAGGACATAACAAATGTATTTTCAAGAAAATCAAAACTGGTCCCGACTAGCACATTACCAGTTTTCACGAAAAATGTATTTTTATTTATATTTGTGTTCACACGTGTCAGCTTTCTTAATTATTGTTGGTTATGGACAGAACAAGAGTAGGATATTAGCCTGCGGTCATATCGTTTGATACCGTTTCCTTTCCGCCAAACTGTACATCTATTTCTAAAAGCATCACCCGTTTGACTGGTTTTACCTTTTCCATCAGAACTTCGTAGTGGTAGCAGAGAATTAAAAGCCCTTCTAGGATATGCTGAGGACAGTTCCCATGTTCGACAAAACCCACTAGTCAGCATGTATGCTTTGCTTGAAAGTCCGGGAAAAATAGAGAAATCCGATGTTGAGGAGATGCGACGTGGTCAAAATTTGCCTTTCTGTCATACCTCCAGAAAGAATATGCATGCAATCAGATATAATTTATGCCAGAATGACATGCCTGCCTACTATACATAACCACATAACTTGAAATTGTGCAGCTTCTCTAAATAAAGATAGAGGCTTTTCAAAAAATCTTCAAAGACTTTATTTGCAACCTAATAGTTTCCAAGAAGCTATGAAAAAGCCATATTCATGATGACTTCTTCGATTTTTTATAAAGTGCGCCGATAACCACACTAAACAGCGCTCACACCTCAAATAATTTATGCCGTATATCTCGAAAACGAAAGCATGAACTGGCACGGTTCGTTTGCTCTTCGATCCTTGTTGTAGGAATGCATAAATGACTGAAAGGGCGGCGCTGAAAATTTCCTGTATGAGCGGGAAATCAAATGCTGCGGATGCCGCTCGGCAGCGCCAGTCCCCGCACGAAAGTCCCTATGTCGTTTGTCCACCACGATAGATACTTCTGACTACCGTAATGTTTAGAAAAAGTCATTTCTCTGCCAAACTCCCTCTCCGATAGTTGTTTCTGCACAGTTGCAATTGCTTGAGTATTTCCATGAGCGACTGACACTGCGACACATTCGACTGCTTCCTCGTGCTGAAAACTGGTTTTCTCTATTTGTTATAGTAAATTTTACATAAACAATCATAGAAAGAGCGATGACCAATCGAAGCATCGGGCGAAATCGAAGTGACATTTTGCAGACGCATAACGAAAATCATTGCACTGCTGAAAGAGGACGTTTTATCTTCTCGTAATGTGGAGAACTTGTCAAAGATAAACAATAAATATGGGAGATTTAAGTTATATACAATTACTTTCTCATATGTAGCTGAAATCGTTTCGTGATTCAGGTATTTGATGTCCGGTCTCGTCTCGATTAACCTATAGCACTCTCTATTCTCTCTTCTTGCTTTCTTTTCGTTTATACAGATGGCCGAGCGAGGAGGGAGCAGACATGATGAATGGTACTAGTGATGCAATTGATGCGAGCCTTCTGTTAAAATTATCCGGATCGATGCAAATCAGGCTCGACTCGCGTACTCTAGTGCGGATGGTATAATTTTGCTATGTAAATTTAGCATACAATCGCACTTTAGTTCCATGTCAGCCCATTTCGATCGAGAGTGGTTGCCTTTGTTTTCATCTTTCTGCTGCCTTTTCGTGGAGACAAAGCGACGGAAGAATCAAGAGGTGGAGCAGCACCATCTTGAAGTTCACTGCCATGAATTAGATGAAGCAGAGTCATATCATATTTCCACGACTATTTACATCCTTGTACTCTCGATTCTTGAGGACAGTTCGTAAAGAGAATTCGGAGAAGGATGGAATAATATAGGGTGTCGCTAATGGGACGTTATTGACAGCCGTTCATTTCTAGCCAATTAACTTCATTCCTAGCGGTCGTCTTTGCGAAGTGTGAGGCAACCGCAAAGAATGAAATTAATTGGCTAGAAATGAACGGCTGTCAATAACGTCCCATTAGCGGCACCTAGAATACTACAGCGAGGTCAGGAATCGTCATAACATTATCACTTTCCTGCAGGAGCAATCGGGTTGTTTGTTGAATTGCTGCACCACAAGGAAGATGCGGAATTCATTCTGCAACGCAATATAGCATGAAGCGATATTTTTAGATCCCTCGCACGATTCCGAGAGGTGGCATGGTTTGCAATCCGTAACAATCTTGTCAGTTTTGGATTAGAATGGACGTCATTGGGGGTGCTTGAACAGTCAAAGCTCTTCTTATCAATGCTATGGGACAATTCTGCACGAAAAACATCCTACCAACGCCCAAAGTACACGCCTTAAAATAGAGAAAAGATAAGGAAGTGAAGTGAGTGAGTCATACTCACCTTGCCTTGTGCATGGCCTGGCCTTACAGGTGTGGCTGGACTTGTATTATGCATGGTCAAAAATTGTGCTCCGTATGTATCGTGCGAAATTGTCCCAAAGCATTGATAAGAATAGCGTTGACGGTCCAAGCGCCCCCAAAGACGTTCATTGTTATCCAAAACCTTTATGATGTATGAAGTATGATGCACGCTTATGACACTCCAAATGGCCGTATTTTTAAGGCCGAATCTACCGATGTGTTGTGAATTGTATCTGCCTTTGCTATTATTAAGATCTTATTTATTGTTTAATATAATTAAAGTTGCAGAAACTATGACCGTTTACGCGGTTGTTCTTCTTTGCTTTGTCGTCGGAATGGCTCTCGCAGCGCCGGCAGAGGTGATTCGGATTATCCTTTGTAATACCTAAAAACGAGCACATTCAGATAAATCCTCGCGGTGTCATTCTCAATGGACAGCTTTGTGGGGCCTGTGAGGAAGTCTTCCAGGTAAGCCCGAATTAGAAGTTCTCCAGGATCCTTTGAGCAGTTATTGTGAAATGAACACTCGCGCCGTGAAATGATGGCTCATATGTTGCAAATGTGCAATTTGATCTTGACTTTCACCCCTTCTGTGTATCCATTCATGTGTGTTTCGATGATTTGACTATTTTTTGTGAAAACAAGTGCGCCATGGTCATATTGCGCCATCAAACTTGCACTTGGGTTAGAAAGGCATGCATTAGACAAATTGTGTGCGCCATAAAATCTTACCATTTCGCTTTTGTGACGCAATTGTTCATTGAGCTCAGACAAAGTGAATACGTAGCGGTAAAATAGGCGATGATACATCTTCGATGAATTCAGACAACCGAGAAGGACATGAACAATAACCCGTTGACGTCCGAGGAAGAGATCGCAAAATTGGTCAATCAGGAGGTATGTTAGATTTTCGATGTTTTGAACCGGAAAAATGTCATATGTCATTTTGCTCCACATAACATTATCATTCTTAAGGTGGACAAGCACTGCCCCAACTACGGAGTGCTATCTAAGCAATGCTCCACTCATCTTCATTGGGTTTGTTCATATTATTCACTGAGACGCGCACATTTGCATTGTGGTTATGATGAAATAATGACAAAATTGCAGTCTGCTCCCGAGATGGCCAAGATGTTCTACAGTGATGGACCATCGGACTACGAGGCATGTCAGGAACTCGAGTACTGCTCATATGTGCATCCCAAGACGGAATAACTCTTTCTCACTATGAAGCGAACGCTAATCGATTGCTGACAAATACTAGGGTTTCTAAGTCGGGAGTAGAGTGCATTCGTCTGCTGTCTGATTCCAGAGGAGCGGTTGTCTATTGCGTGAATGAGACAACCGCTCCTCGTGAATCAGACAACAGACGAATGCACTCTACTCCCGATTTAGAAACCCTAACAAATACTCGCAATAAATCTTTTCACTGCAGTTATGGTGTTTCAGCAAAAAGTGTTTCTATTGAGCTGATCTGTTCCAGTGTGTGATTTTGCATCAAAGTAGATCAATTCTGTAGTATCTGGAGAATTTGATCTGATTCATCGAGAGGAAGAACTTTGTTTTCAGGTTTATCGTTAAAGGAGCCACAAAGGGAGATTTATTTGCATGCACTTTCGAGTTCACTCCTCTCCATTCCCCCACTTTCTCGTCGTCTACTCTGACAACGAGAGAGTAAGGGAATTGGAGAGAAGTGAACCCGAAAGTGCATGCAAATAAATCTCCCTCTGTGACTCCTTTAATGTTTTCGCTTCATAAGAGTGGCGTAAGGGACTACTATTAGGGTGTCCCATAAATAACCGACTTTTTTCATACTTGGAAAAACAATTCTATTTTCACCATTGATCGGCATGCACGTGCTTATTGATTGATGTTGTGCAACCGTGGCGCAACGTTCTTCAATATGCCCAGCCCACCTCCCACGCCTGCAAACAGCGGCTGAAATAGGCCCATCTAACCAAGCCATGCGAGGACACCTATTTTGATCTTATGTTTCCTTATTTCCACACTAGCCGAAAACTGAAGGAGGCCCAGGCCCACGTGGTATGGGAAGTAGGACCCTACACGTGCTCTCATACCACTACTCATTTATCGCTCAGCCGCTTCAATGAAAGAAACTACAGCCTGAGGAACAGTAGAGGTGGCGGACGAAGTAGCGAAGAAGAAGAAGATCGTTCTCGCTGCATTGACGTGGTATCCAGGTAGGAGTGCCGGCATTCTGGCGACCGCAGTCAACACTCTCAATATCACCATCCAGCGGCATTTGATGGGGAGTGTACGGAAAGCCACAGCTGGATGCATAAAACAGAGCATTTTGGGTGCTCAAAAGAGGGGCTTGAGGGGTCACGTGCTAGAGCAACCTCTCCCATTCCGGAACCATGCCCGGTTCCATCAAGTTATATCATAGAATCAATAAGTGACTCCATTACTATGTATCATTCACCGGAACAGCTCCTGGCTATCTAAATGTTCAACGATGCAACCGGTCGACAAAGCGCGCATCCTTTCGTAGAAATTTGTCGTCTAATTATGGTTTTCATGCCTTGGATTCTTCTACCATCGTCTACTTTTAAAGGGGATATTATAACCATGGAGGTATTCATCAAGGAAGTAGAGGAGATTGCCCGAAAGCTTCGCTCCCAAATTCTCCAGACAAAAAAGAATCGAAATGTGCGTTTACGTAGGCAGGCTACTTCGAGAGATAGTGACCTTGGGACAGCTGCATGAGCCGGGAATCGATATGATCTATCTTCCCCCGTACTCCCCATATACCAACCCATGCGACTGCCACTTGTTCTGATCCAAGGCCTCGTTCTTCAAGGGAAGAAAATTCACAAGGCTGAAAGAAATCACGAATTCGCTCGCGCGGTGGATTCAGTTTCATTCCCCTTGCTTCTGAAGGAATGGAAACAAGAGTCTCGTGGAAAGATAGATATGGATGGTGGCTGTTAGTGAAGACTATCTGTGAATTCAAAGGATCGTTACAACTGTTGTTATTACTTGTCGACAAAGAACGAAAAAGAGTCGGTTATTTATGGGACACCCCAATAACACTTTTATTAGCAAAAGTCGTGATGTTATGGTTTGTCATTAAATCAAATGGGATATAAAACGGCGTTTTCGTGATGCGCATGCACACAATTTCTCCTTTGAATTTGAATCTCGTTTTCGAATGAAATGTATTAGTCGTCGCTTCCTTGGAATAGGGTCAATCTTTGCATTAATTCCAGTTTTCTTATCGCTCTTATCTCCTTTCACTCACTATTTCCCTATTTTTATCACGAGAACGCCCTTTCACATTCATTCCATTTCACTTCATGGCGCCCTACATGCTTCAATCTCTGCGGTGAGTGAATTTCTTCTTTGTCCTTTCAATTGGTCGAGATCATATAGAGAAGATTCAGGCCCTACATGCCGCAACCTGTTATTCCGAAGCTTAATTAGCTAAATTATAACCATTTATAACAAGTATTAATCTAAAGTGAGCAGAAAGATGAAGTATAGGTAAGTCCTGTCTGCCGCGTTATTCCTAATAATATACTTGTTTGGAGTCTCCTCTCATTGGCAAGAACCCCAATTTTGATGCAATTTTGATATCAAAAATGGAGAGGAAATAGGTATTGTGAGATTTCGATAGGATCCAAACCGAACACCAGTTACAGAGTTCACCACTATTGCCGACCACGGCTATCGGCCCAGTCCGAGCGACTCTCGCCAGACGACCTCGCACTCCTACACTCTTCCACCTTTCACTTTCCAACCGGAATCCCGTCATCACTTTCGCAAGGACACTCGCAAGGGAAATTAGCACAAGTTTCTTTTGAAGTACTCACCGAGCAGTACATTACTTTGAAAGGAGAACCACTCTCCTTCAAAATCATTTGCACGAAACGGCCCAGTATAAAAGGATTTTCACAGTGTATTCCTCTGATCGCACGAGCCTTCGCTCACTCTCAGAAGCGAATTAACTATAGAGAGGGAAACCCTCAGGCGACCACTAGGCAGGTTGAGAGACCTCGGGTTCCGTGATGTCAGTGAAAGATCAAGTTTCGTTGAAATAAACACTGTTGTATCTTCGATGAAAGTCGAGATAGATAGTTTCATTTTCATCGTTGTACCAGAAAGGAAATGTTATTGACAATAATAATCTAGTATAAAAAATACATACATATAGCGTTGAACTCCGATAAAGGAAGAGATGCAGAGAATCCATGGGTACAGCAAGGAAGTAAATGAGAGAAAAGGGTAAAGCTGACGTTGCATTTTTTGAAGACTCATACAAAGAAAAGATGAAATAAATGTAATCTTTGTTTGTTCTGTAGAACAATGAATAGTGAATAGTTTTATCATTAATGTGTTCAAACACTAGAGCGAAAACCCAATTATTGTGCAGAAATTGGTGTCTAGAATGATTGAGGTTTCTCTTGATGATCTCGATGAGCTGCGAGAGGATAATTGCCAGCATACCGCAAATGTTACCAACGATTTCAATCTCAAATTTAATTATAACAAAGTTTTGAAAAGATGAAAACCGGACACGTTTTCAACTGGACAAGACCATTCGAATTTGTTCAAATACTCTGCCAGCCGCTTCTAAGCGAAAGGCACTTGTGAAAAGGATTCTGCGAGATGGATCTTTGCGCCGTAAAGTTGAAACCTCAGCCCCCGCAAACCCTTCGACGGCCCATCTGTCAATTTCATAAGATGAAAATTTCACCTTTCACTCTGCAAATTACCTAATACATACATTTGCGACTTCTAGTGCCTTGTTTTTTTAAGCTTCAGTTTCCTCATGACTCAATCTATAATCCTGAAGTGCGTGATATAGTTAGGTAAACAGTTAGGTAACAGTGGCTCACCTTTAAAACCAGTGCACTTGGGTATATATCTCTTGGACTGTGTATTGCATGTGCTTATCTACTTCAGTTGAATTTCATGCGTTTTCCCATTTTCCTGGTTATCCATTATGGGGAGAGACAACCACGCTGCGATGAAGAATGACAACACATTTTCCGATTTATGACCCCTTCACAAATATCGCAACCAGCGGCGTGTAGGACCTAAACGAATGATTTATCTCTGTAATATTACTACGGGGACTTACCACAATAGGGCGTCGTATAGAAGAACGGAAAAGGAGGAAAGATGAAATGAAAGAACTGAAGATGAAGCGAAAGAAGGGGGGAGAGACAGGGAACCAATGGTTACATAATTGATGACGATGAGCGAAAGTAGCATTCACATTTAGCTGACGTGGCTATACTGAGCCATCTATGAATTATTTACAGTGTCGAATCAAAATCTAGCCAAGGGGATGGATTTATTTATATACAATATCCATTCGTTAATCAAAGATTACATACATATATCAACATTTATGCTATTCTGCAAGAAAGACAAAGGTATCATTGATATCTTGTGTGGAATGAATATGCCTGTGATTTTTATTGTGAAAGACAGTATGAATTCGTATGTATGACTGTGGAAGGCGGAATTACAACTCGATGGGACACTCCAGACATCCCTTCATGTGGGCACAGCTGAAAGAAAGCTGATACTACGCGAGAAAAGAAAGAGTCCCTTACTCCTTGATCCAGTAGTTATCATCCGACAACTTCTTCAGTTCTGGAGTTAGAGTTCGAAGTGACTCCTGGGACCCTTTGAGATCTCCATTCTGAATGAGAATGTGTTCATGGTTGCATGAATTCCTCATTCACCTGGACCAGTTTGAAGGCCTTGTTCATCACTGTCTTCAACTCCTTGTTCTTCTCCTTTGAAAGTGTCATCAGGAGCTGCTCTCCACATTTCTCTGAAAAGTTGTTTTGCTTTGCCCTCGGTTCAAGGACTGGGACATTTGAGTAAAAACAGAGAAATTGACACCGTGAATGATGAAATTTTTGCTCAATTTTACCCTTACGGCGCAAATGTCCGTGGTCTTGTACACGTATTCCCATGAATGCTCAACTCACCCATCAGAGGGGTCATCTTGACTGCATCGACCACTACAAAGCATCCAAGGAGAAGAAGCAGGACTGAAGCCTTGAACATGTCTGGATGAAAGGAGAGAGCAGCCGATTCTCTTTGTCAACTTACTTCCCTTATATACAGACATACGTCAATAACATTCTCATTACAGTCATTAAGCTTGCAGGAGTGATGCCGTTGATTATGTTCGACACTCATACAAATAGACTGCAAATGAGGTGGAATTGTCTCTATCTTATTGAGCATTTGTTTGTCAACAGACAAAAAATTCACGATGAATAACAAAAATATAAAGCAATATGAATAGATCTGACACTAAAGAGGGGAATTGTTGTGTTGTTCGCTTTCTGCAAGGGAATGACAATTAGATTACGACCTGAAAAGGCTACAAATAGATATACACGTAAATATCGCCTGCAAGAAAAGTGATTGCTGATCTTGCATTCTTATTCACAATTACTGAAGGCAACACTTTATCATACAAAGTCAAAGTCTGAAAAGACCAATAAAGGTGTACTTTATCTCTTCTCAAAAGGGGATTGAATACAAAGTACATAACAAGAAACCTCCTAATTACAAACAGTGAAGCAGACCCAATCATACTGGAATGAAAGATATGATACTGATTTAGAGCATAATATAACCCTCTAAGTTCCAATCTGATTCACAGTGAGCATCAGGTACATTCCCACTTCTGTTCACCAAGGGAATTGTAACCGAGACTGGAGAGATTTTTTTACTGTGGACAGAATTCAGGAGTTTCGGAGTAACCAATTGAAGAAGATGAATGGTTACATATGGGTCGGGACATGATGAACAACGCTCCTATCCTACATTATTTTCTCCCAAGTAAAGTAAGCAAAAGCCTTGGCGGTCCAGAGCTGTTATCATGTCTGGTGCACTTCATCGGCAATTGCTTGGCCTCCAAACTGTGGAATACGAACGACTTCTTCTCAAAGTTTCTCAAATCTGGAATGGAATTTTGCCGAGAAGGCAACACAAGCAGGTGAAACACAAGAGCACCATGGACATTGAAGCAATAATAGTCATATCGACGGATGACCACCGGACCCTGAGTCAATTGTCCATTACACCAATATAGCCCAAATGACGCTCTTGATTTTCTACTGCTTGCGTTCTATTGGACACAATTTCTTCTCACCTCTTTCACGGATGATTGTCATCTTTTGTCTGACGAACAGCGTTGGACATATAAGGCCTGAAGTGTTGATGGTATTTCGATTTGACTATGTCGAAACATGAAAAGAGAAGCAACTTACAGTAGATACGTCAGCGTTTATGGCTTCCAAACCGGGTGGACTCATTGAAATCGTCGTTCGACACGAATATAAACACTTTGGCTGAATCGAGAACGAGATATGATAAGAGAAGAGTGGATAAACATGAATGGGAAATAGGGATTGATAACAAGTCTATTAGAGTGATGAGTGAATGCGACTTGGGTCGTCGAGAGAAGAAAAATGACAGACCGGGATGATTGGAAGATATGGACATTGAATACGGATCCACTTTTGGAACGTTTTGTGGCATGTGCTAATCCTTTTTGGAATTGTGCTTTTTCGAAAATTTTCAGAGTGTAGAATATGCATTCAGCGACGTTTTATCAGTTGCTTTATCAGCCACAGCAGCAATAATGAGTGTACTCATTATCGATTTTCGAATGTTCTTCGCTTTTGGAAGTCGACACGATTCTTCCACTAATTCTTCTCGCGCGAAGACTGGGAGATCTAAATCGATTCGGCTGAGGTTACGGTAATCAAGTAATCGATATCGACCAGTCTATAATCATTGTCTGTGGACATTACTGTAGTCAATCAATAATCCGCACCTGAGAGGTTGTTGTCCACGAGGCAGGTCTGCAGGGAGAGACCGCCCAGAGGATCTGAGCCGAAAAATTTGTTGTTTGTAGTTTGAACTCTGTAGATGGTAGTTTAGTCACTCACCATCGAGTCCGCCACACACTCGAACAGCTGGCCGTTGATGCAGAGCCGCTTGACCCTGTCCATTTGTACTTTGATCTTTATAGTTTGTAGTTTGGTACCTCTCGCCCTCCACCACGGCCTTCAGCGCCACCTTGTGCATCTCGCCGCTCTTCGCACACTGCAATGATTACGGTAGTTCGGTGTGCCAAACTTCTTACCCAAAATTTGAAGTCGAACATGCCCTCGTTGCCGGAAGCGTGGAGTGCTCGCTTGCCTAGGAGATTACGTTATTCCAAGCGATTCAAACTCGTGACACACCTGGATTCCTCGAGGCATCGTGTGGCGGTGCTCTGAAATGTGTTTTGCTTGGACACTTAAGACTGACCGCGACGCATGAGTCAACGCGTCGCGGCTGTGGTATTGCCTACTCGAAGAGTCGTCCATTGACGTGGATTCTCTTCACAGTCTCCCCCTCTACCGCGACTCTCATCGGCTGCCTGTACGTATCCGAATTGCGTCCCGTGGTGAACTGAAGGATACGGTTGTTCATTCAGGATAGCCATCGGGTCAAGCAACTTAAGGTAGCGACTTAGGCCATTTTCATTATCTCACCGTGAGCTCAATGCCGAACTCGGCCTCCTTGCCGTTAATCTTGACGTCCACCTTTTTCACTGAAAGGGTACGGTAGTTCAACGATGACAGATTTCAGATCATGTGTGTGCCCCAATTGAGCTATCAACCTTGAACGCTGGTGCTGCTCTTCGCCGTGGTGCTGTACTCGGTGGTCCTGAAAGGACACAATGTTAATCAGCCGCAAAGTTAGTAACCGTGTTGCGGTCAATATCTTTAGGCAATTTCCATCGTCATGGCAACTGGTCTGGAATTACTGATTATCGGGTATTCCAATGACTACAGTGTTATAGTCATGCGTGATTTTTTGAGGATTTGTTATTTCCTAACATCTTGGAGGACAGATTGGAGTGATTCTCGAATGGAGTGCCAGACAGGGACGTCGATACGCAACGGAGTGGAGAGGAAGAAGGGATGACAGGGGACAATGCCTGAAGGATACGGTATACTAATCGATAATTGAGATCAATCAATATTTACAAAGCTATGCGTTATGATGCCGATGGATTACTTAGGCATATATTACCTGTGCATTAAGCGGACTCTTCGCCCATTCGAGGTCGGAATCGCCGAGACGGACTTTGCTGAATGAACTGCTTTATTTGCCGATGAGCAACCCATTTCGTAATCAATCCCCTTTCACGAAATGTTGTGCCACCAGATATTTTTCTCTGGCAATGTTATTTCCGTATTTCGTGTCAGCTTCTCAAACTTCGGCAGAAAACGCCTCCGGGAAGAGGAATATGTGAGCTACAGTAATCCCACTCACGGCAGATCCTCGAAGACGTGCACTTTGCGCCGTGTGTCCTGCAACGGGGACAAACAGTACCCAAACGCGTCGCAGTCGCTTGCCTTCGGTACGAGCACGTAGCTCTGGTCGGGTGCGGCTTCGGTCAGCATGCGGCCACGCGTACGGTCACTCATCGTCGCTGAGGTTACGCCTAGATTACGGTAGGTAAGTAGGGTCACATTCTCTCAAGTGTGTCATAATGATGAGGGTTAATTTCGATTAACAGTTCAATAGGGTACCGGCAACGATTGCCAGGGATACTGTAGTTCAATATAGTCCTACACTAGGACGAACTTCCTCCCACCCCGCTCCTTCTCGACGTCCCTCTGTTGCGTGAGTGAGATCTTCTCCTCTTCGCGCTGCCTTCTCCTCGTTCTCTGAATCCAGTCGATTACCGCACTGCTGTGACCGCAATGCGTGCAACCGTGCGTCACGGCCATGACACGGTTACTTATTAACCCATCCCTTTTCCTCTTTCACGATCTATTGAACAAGAGCGAAGGTGAGAAGGGGCAGTATTCGTGTCACGCGTCGCGGTCGCGCTGCGGTCATCGTGCATTCTCACCCTCTCCAGTCGCCTCGCTTCGCCCTCCGCGCTCACGCAGCACACCTCCACCATCCTCTGCAGCTCGTCGTAGCAGTTTTTCGGCGTCAGACCCTGCATTTTCATTTTCTAAGCTTTATCTAGAGTTTACTGATTAAAAATTTGCAAAAAGATAGTTTTTTCCGTTATTACAGCTACTTTAGGTTTCAAATGAGCCAAAAACCGACGTGAATTGGCCCCAATTGGCTCATGGGAAAGAAGAGGCGACCGAGTAGTCGAAAACGAGTGAAGATGAGTGAATGAGGGGATGGAACGATGAGAATGCGAATGAGACAGGGGATGATCATGCAAGGGATGGGCGGACGAGTAGGGAGTACAAATGTGCAAAAGAGCGTTACAGGATGAATTGAAATGAGGAGAACGCGTAATGTCAACGAGGATTTCCGAACAATGAGCGATATATGAATTAAGTGGATCACAGATATCAGCAAGTGTATACGAGAGAACAATCGATCCACAAGAACTAATAGCAAGTCATTGCTTGCCGAAAATTCTGAAAATAATGTTCGAATTGTTACGATGTTTTCTTGTCGCACAAATAAACTTGCATGAACTCTATCTTGGTTGATAAAGTGGTTGTGGCATGGAGCGCAGCACAGCGTGCCGAAAAGTGGAACATCCTTCTATTGCAGCGCATCAATATCGCGCACATTCGTGAAACCGCGACGCGAGTAGGATGTTCAACTTTTCGGCACGCTGTGCGTAGTATCTTTTACCAATTGTCATTGCTAGTCGGTGTGCATCGTCATGTCACATTCATGCTGATATCGATGTTAACGGTAAACCGGCAACGCCGACCAATTTCCGCCGGCAATAAGTTATTTTGAATTTCAATTATCTGAGATTAGAAGCAAGAACATATTATCGATATAAGATATAACTCTAAATGCTACTCTTGCAAATCAAGGCCAAATGTAACGGGTCCAGGACGATTGCTCCGATTCTATTTCCAGTTGGTCATTAGTTCCGATTTGACCTACATTCACTGGACGTTCCTGAGGTGGACTACATTCAGTAAAATAGACCCCTCACGGCAAAATGGCAATGCTTTGAATACCCAATGTTGATTTTTTGCGATATTTTTATTTGAAAATGTTTTAAGTTAAAAACTTCTTAAAATCTCATCATCTTCTCATTTGCGTGCCTACGCGCTGAATTAAATCATACTGTTTTTCAGTCTGTGTGTATTAGGGGTGGCAGAATGATCGAGAGAGTGCATTCCGTCTCACAGTCCTCTCCATCGTGCGGTAGTGTCCGACGAAAAGAGAGCACCGCGCGATGGAGAGCACAGAGAGACGGAATGCACTCTCACTATCATTCTGCCACCCCTAGTGTGTATCTATCACTGCGCTCGATCAAAAAATCACTTTCCTAAAGTACACAGTCAAAAACGCGCATTGCATGCACCGGCTAAAACATCACATCCATTTTGACCGACTGAGTTCAATTACTCGCATTCTCTTGTCCTGCCCCGTTTCCATGCGGTCTCTTCTTCTTCTTCTCATCGTCCTCTCGCCCGCTCTTCCTTTCCCCCAAATCCCTACTCCCCTCTTCATCAATGTCCCCGGCTATCTCTACTGCTTTGAGGTCCTCCTTGAATTAAAATTGTTACCTTATGTATAGACTCCCGTTTGGTCTGTCTGTCTGTCTGTAACGCTTTTCAGAAAACCCTTTCAAAAAGGTCGTAGAACCTCAAACCAAAAACCAATAGACACTACTCGGCGAGACAAGTTCAAAAACATGTTCGAACATGTTCTAACATGTAAAACAGCCAAGTTCTGGAAAACCCCCTTCAAAGTGGTCCTAGAAGGTCAAACCAAAAACTATTCGACTATACTCG
>JACMIF010002090.1:0-19667 GCA_014805445.1 Diplogasteroides magnus | reverse complement strand
AGAATCACTATACTTTTATAGGGTTTGGACGCCTAGGAAAAAAGTTAGATTTTTCGAGTCCGCACTTTGCCGATTTTTCCTACCTCTCAATCTAATTTTAAGACATTGAGATATTGATTTTCGAACTCAGCGTGGTCGACTTAATCAGGGACAAAATTTTCAGATAGGGTTAACTTTTTGCTGTGCCAAGCCTCGTCGGAGAATCTCACTCCAGTGAGATAGTGTCTCATATGCTTCACAGAATAAGCGTAGGATAGTAGGAGTATCAAAACTGTAGTAGGACACCCGGATCCCTCTTGAAATACGACTATAGTGGCCAAAAATGTGATTTTTTTGGATATTGATTTTGCATTTTTTGACAAAATCATTAATAACTTGGTTCATTCCGATTCTTTCAAGTTCAAAAATCACAGTTTTGATACTCGAACTATTACACGCTTATTCTGTGAAGCATATGTGGCTAGCTGCATTTTGACAGCTTTTCGTATAGTCTTGGTTTTTCGATCATAACTCCGCGGAAATTTGAATTTTGAGCAATCGGCTGCCCAGGCGCGTCGGGTTTTCACTTGACTATAAGAATCAGTTGACAGTTGGATTCTATATCAACTTCACGAAAAATGCAGCCAAAAATCCAAAACGGTGGTCCGAAAATCGTGGGTTTGGCAAATTCGGAACATCGCGCCGAAGTGCCTACCGAGGGAGGGGGAGCTTAGTCGGCTAGGAGCAGGGCATGATCCCACCATATGCCAGTCCATGCCCCTTGGTTATGCCTTTCGTCGGGGTCAAGATATGATCTGTCAAAGAAAGTGTGAAGTACTTATGTTCCAACCTAATACATGCGACTACTGTGACTCAAGTGACTACAGTCTTCAGTGTTAGAAAAGCATGCATCATTCCTCCAGATTATATTCCGAGTAAGATTCATACATCTGGTTGATAGCTGTGAACAGGTTCAGTTCCTACGCCTTCGTAGTTTATATGAAGTCATTTTTCGTGCTTGTGTAATTACACTAAAAAGAGTAATACCTTGTATTCCGGTCCAAGCATCACTGCCGCCATAAGCACAGCCAGGGAGACTACAGTGACCACTTGTGAACCAATCAACAGAGGCCGACGCCCGATTCGATCAACGAAGAAGACGGGAACGAGGGTTATGGGAAGACGGAGGATGGCCACACCAACGGAACCTGAAAGGAATAGGATTCATTTTTGACAGAGATTAGATCTTCTGTGACAGTGGACAAGCGTAGGCAACCTGTTTCGACAACCTTCGAAGTTTTTGTCTCGGAATTGTCTGAAAACTTGGTTCTGGGGTAAACCGTCCCCGAAAAACACGAATCCGGTTTCGGATTTGCCATAACTGACAAAATTCATTCAACTGAAGAATGTTTCTCTCGAATGAAAGACAAGCACCCCATAGACTTTTCCATACTGGAACACTTCAATAGCCGCTAAATGGTGACTCTTCTGTCTATTTAATAGCTGTGGCGCTAATGCCAATTTTCAGTTGCCGTTCACCATATTTCAGAACTCACTATACTGCGAGAATTCCAGCGAGAATCCGGACAGTTCGTGAACGACAAATGTCGAAAACGCCCTCAGAACTCTTGCCCCGGCGAAGACGTACGCGATCTGAAAAGCCTACTATTTTACAAAGGCAGTTGACTGTTGTATATTCGGCACTTCTTTAGTTTATGGCCCAGCCCCCTTCCATCACCCCACAATATCCGAAATGGCCCATTTCGCGTGCTCTTGTTGCGTCTCTCACTCATTTTCTAAACCATCCCATTCAATAGCGGTCTACTAGTCATTCATTTTATTCGCCTGTCCAATAGCGGCCTACTAGTCGTTCACTACACTTTCCTATGCAAAAGCGGCCTACTGGACATTCATTTAATTCTCCTGTTTATTCGGCGCTAGCTGTTGCGTTCTCTATCCCCTCATTCTAGTATAGACGATAAATGTTTTGCCGGTCACGGGGCGTCGTGACGGGCGTCTGTGAGCCAGTGCCTAGGCCGTAGATGTGAATGAAGTGGCCGAGGGAGGAGTCCCGCGCGAGGAACTGCGTAGCGCAACCCGCGTGTCACGCAAACGGGGCAGCTGAATGAATAGCAACGCGAACAGGCGTTCAAGGGTGGGCCAGAAACTAAAGAAGTACCGTATATTCTATATGGATGCCAGTTTGACTTCTTTATGGGTTACATTTCACGGGGGATATGTCTGCAAATGTATAAAAGCTTTGAAACATAACCCCATATATCAGTCAAAAGCTGATGAACACGGCCTCGCATCATTAAAGGAGCCGTCCGGGGAGATTCCTCTCGGAGGAATCAATACTCGCCGTCTATTCATTCCTCCTAGCTCCCTCACTTCTCACCGGTCGACTTCTTTAACACATCAAACACCGATGACTCGTAACGTTCTAACGAGACTAATCAAGATCAGCTCACATCACCAGTGTGGCTCAATCGTTATCACGAAAGTTCGGGATGTGTGGACGCTTCTTATCCACACGACTCTTTGAGTTACTGATTAGTGATGCCATACCAAAGCTTTCGGTGTGTTTTTCCAAATTTCAATGACAAACAATCACAATATGCTATGTGTTTCTGATCAACTATATATTTACTTCGGAATTGTATATTGTCAGCTTCAAAAAACGAAGATTTTACTTGTGCATTGAAATTCAATACTATCCCAGCGAAAATCATACTAATAGTTTTTAGTAATAATACCTATTTGTGTATTTATTTGTTTGACTACTGTGACGTAATCAATCAATAATCGATTAGTAAATGTGAATACCTTGACCATGACACCCAGCCATGCCGCCTCTCTCACTACCCTCGAACGGTCATCTCCATTGGCAAAAGGGTTGAAGACCCACATGATGCCCTGGAAATATTTACTTTTGTATTCTTTCAACTGGTGCCAGCATTTAGGGACAAGGGTCTGTGGTAGAGACCGCGAAACGAATGACGAATCGCATGAATGAAAAATTCAATCGCATGACGAATGGAATAACGCATGCCCCCAATTGAAATTTGCGTAATATTCACAGTCATTCGATTGATCATGCACGGTCATTCCTCTTCCAACGGGCGGTGTGAATGGGGCCGCCTTCTCTTGTTCGCTCGATATTCACCGTGCAGAATGAAGAAATGAATGAAGAATGAAGGTGCCCGTCATGCGATTCGTCATTAGAATGACAGCCCAAATCGAATGACGTGAATCGAATGACCATCTCATTTCATTCGCATATCGCATGTATGCGTTTCGCGCTCTCTAGTCTGTGGTGTAGTGGCTAGCATCTCTGCTCGGAAAGTGGAAGGCACGTGGATAATAGCAGTCCAACGGGTATCAGCACATAATTCAAAATTTTATATTTCACAAAATATGTATGCCACGGATATCGTAAGAATATTGTTGATATTATCCCCGTTTGACTAGATGTGATGGAAGTGATACATATGCACATAAGGTTGGCAGTCTGCATTCGACATCTGTTATGTTTCACGGAAAACATACTACTTTGATATGTGTGGATAGTGAAACATAACCGAATTCGCAGTAGCTGTGTACCTTCTCCTCAGGTCGACTCTGTCCATTCCGTGCTTCAGTTATCTTCGTGGGTGCCAGTTCTTCGTCCAAGATTCGATTGTCGTAGTCGACGCCAAAGTATCGAGCGAGCGAATTGCGAGCCTTCAAAATGCAAATTCGTATGAAAGTCAACCGACAAATTGGTGCCGTGCGAACAATTACGCCATAACGATGAATTGTGGCTACGGAGACAGTAGGGATTTGATAGATTAGGCGCAATTGTCCATGGAGGCTCATTTCTTTCACCCGTCCATTTCATTATGCTTCCATATAAAAAATTTTTTTGCTGAGATACTATTTTTGAAATCCGACAAGAACATCATTACAACAAGAACAACAAGGATGATATTCAGTACATCTTGAAACCTAAAAGTAATTCAAAAACAGATTCCATACCTTCTCATGATCGTTTTCCCTCTCTATGATGCTGACGGGAGAGTCCGGCAGCCACCAGCACATCACGACGGCCACGATTACTATTGGGAGATTAGGAAGGAAGATGATGGGCCAGAGAGTGGAAGTGGAGACTGGTACAGCAACCATTGTTGTCAGAAGGGAGCCTGAAACATGAACTTTTTTCATTTTTTTTCATTTGTAGCCACTAATTTACCTAATGATGCGTTATAAAGAATTCTCGCTTACGATTAAATAATATAATACTATGAAATCTCTCGTTCTCACGAAGCGGATTTTCTGTGAATGAACGAGGAGATAGTGTACCTAATGCCATGGAGAACTCCTGAAATGCAGCTGATGCTCCTCGAATCGATAGAGGGGCGCATTCAATTATCCACACGGTCGCATTGACAGATTGGATGCCATTGGCGATTGACCTGAAAAATATGCAATTATATAACTTTCAAAAGAGGGGTATTTGCGCCTCAATGGTGATTCTAAAAATTTAATTGTGACGGTTTGCTGCTTCCTCTTCTTCTCCTCTCTGCATTCTGTTCTGTGGCCATATCTGCCCCGTTCCCTCTTACGTGATGTTTCCGTGCTCTTCATCAGCAAAAATACTTATGCGTGCGATTCTCAGCCCCATGATAGCAGCAGGTTATCAAGGAAGGAAACACCCATGCCGATAAGACCCCTTTTGGACAGTTGTATTGTTGGTCGGCTTATGAAGTAATGGACAATATACGCCACATTGTTTGCCTGACCTAGCAGTATGATCGTCTTGGTCATTGTTCCACAAATGAATTTAACGCTAACGCTAGGGTTCTGAAAATGTGTTATTTATTTTAGCGCCAGTGCTGGAGGGCTTGTTCTAAAGCAATCTATTCATTATCCTCCACTCTCTGAGAATATCTGTGTTTGAAGAGAAAAATGTTAGAAGTTAGGATGATTCTCAATAACTATTACTTATTCAGTGCCATTAAAACATCATTAACATTTGCGGAAATTAGAACCTCCGAGGCTTATTATTCCATTCTTGTCTTACAACAGCACGTTTCAATGCTCATTGGTTCACAAAGACTAAAGTTTCTTTTCCGCTGATATGATTGTTTCCATCCACTACAGACTGATAAAAAGTGACGGCACGATGATGGATTATGAAGAGCACCCAGAGATTGTTGATCATGAACGGATGAATCATTCAGTGTTTTGGAAGCGGTGTCACATTATACATCTTTTTGCAAGTAAAGAATAGGAAAAATGTCTATAACCAGCAACAATTTGAGAAGATGAAAACATTTATAGATTCTAGTGAGCTTACCAGATAAGTCGGCCGATGTAAAGTAGTTCGAAGCTTCTGAGTGGAAGGGCCAACGCGCTGAGAGCGGTGCCAGGAATGTATAGTGCACAGGAGATAATCGCAGTTACTGAAATTAATGTCGCTGTTGGAGGAGTTTGTGAGGAGCTTCTCGACGGGTAGATCAATATCCTCGACCACATGAGAGATTGAGGCCTTTGTACCGCCGCGGAGAAAACCTTTGTCGATCTCCCCATCGGTGGTGCCTCTCATACTCCCCCCCCCCCACCTAGGAAATGGTCAAAAGTTCCATTCCAGATAACAAGTCAATATTTATGATTCGATATTTGACGGCAATATACACATGTAATCCATGAAAAGATGTATAGCCATGTATGATTACATTGTAAAACGTACTTCGCACGCGCAATTTCTTGACTGTGAGCATGCACTGCCGATCCAGTATTGCCATGCAGGGATCAGGAGTCCCTTTCTCCGTTATGGCGCAAATATTCATCATCTTTTTCCTGTCAGCTTACTTCTCCTTCCCAGTTTCTTGCACATCCACGCAGCGAGAAATTGGCCGAAGATGGTGGCCAGGGCAAACATTACGTTGAGGAGCGACCATAGAAGGTCCTGAATATAGCAACATGGCTTCATTTTACTCTTTACAGGGTAAGCACGAATTTGCAAGGCCAGAAACGACAGATAATATAGAAATGGGAGTAAAATCCGAATGAAAACTCCGCTTTTGTCAGCATGACGATCATTTAGAACGAACCATTGTTGATACGTTGATTTGCACATGAAATCGTTCGTCAATTGTCTCGTTCATGAACTGCTGAATCTGCTTGTATGGCTGGTTGAGCACTGAGGCGATGTAGCCTGACACAGCAAATATACGCAACAGCGAGGATCGATTAGTGAAGTGTTAAATTAAGGAATGATATTCGTTGGATCTTTTCGGTACTTCATCTATTTTTATGTGCGAGATCTAAAAAATCGCTAATATGTAGAGACAACGATATGCCTTATTTAAAGAATGAGTAGGGGGAGTTTCCTCTCGGAGGAATCAATACTCTCCGTCTATTCATTCCTCCCCGATCCCTTACATCTCAACCGGTCGACTTCTTTAAAAAGGGGATCACTAAACTGACCTTGTTGGAAGCCAGCACTAAGACACAGGGCGACGGAGAGTAAGACTATCTCAAGAGAAGCCATCGTGATAACAACTCGCTCTGCAAAAAGTTGAATAACAAAAGCTGGCAGAGAGAATAACAGCGCCACGAATCTACAATAACATGGAAAATGTTTTTTGAACGATAAATATGACAGTCATCGAAATTCCCGCATGACCACAATACCATCAATAAAGCTTCAATAAATTGATGAAGAAAACGTCATCTAGTCAATTATTGTCATTATGCAATGATTAAATTGAAAAAAAATTGAAGCAGACAACAGACGAATGCACTCTACTCCCGAATGCACTCTACTCCCGACAATGTGGGCAAAATTTCACAATTCCAATATAGAATAGAAGAAGATTGCATTCGGGGTCAAAGAACCCTGTCCTTTTATCCTCAACGTCTACGTGAGGTTGCAAACGAACCAATCAGGGCCTAATAAGTGGGCGGAGTCGAGCATTTCTTCCCGGACATGAAGACTGCACTCAAAGTTTTCGTTGACATTTGTTAATCCTTGATAGTGGTTGTGCAGAAGTGTTGGTCAAACGAATAGAAAACCACAAAAATCGTTTGCGTTCATATGAACCAGATGGTTTTATGTATCAATAATCCTTTTTTAGAGAAAATACAGATGCCATATTGACAATGTGACCAAATACTTTATTGTATCTGCATTAAACAAGCACTAGGGTTTCTAAATCGGGAGTAGAGTGCATTCGTCTGTTGTCAGATTCACGAGGAGCCGTTGTCTGTTGCATGAATGAGACAACCGCTCCTCGGGAAGCAGACAACAGACGAATGCACTCTACTCCCGATTTAGAAACCCTAACAAGCACCAAAGCTAATGATTATGGCCTGACGTAGTTTCGGGGGAACGTGTGCCCTCAGCTTATCTTAATCCTTGGCGCAGACCCCTTTCACAGAAAAGTCCGGTACATTTTCTTATTGATAACGACTCCTCTACCTATTGGAAACGGCAGTTGAGAGCCTGATGCAAGTGAATCGGAAATGACTATAGCAAGTGCCTAAATGTGCGACGGGATTGTAGCTCATACTCGAAAATTTGGCCACAAAATAAACGTCAACCTTGTGCCCTCATTCGGCTTCGTCATTGATGAGTGTGTCATGTGATTGCATGTCTATAATACATAATATTTGTTTCGTTTTCACGCACACGAATTGATTCATCACTAGAGGAGAAAATTGTGCAGGTATTGTTATGAGGTTTGTTTGTTCATATTCATAGTTTTTTTTTGTTCATAGGTCATAGTTTGTGTTTGCATACATTTTGTGTGATAGACAATAGTGCATGGAGTGTTTGCGCCATAACCGTGAAATGGACACGTTGATAGTGAATCTATCAATTTCACTACTGTGACACAAGTGTCCAGAACGCCACTGTTTAAATGATTTTATATATGTATGTCTATAACAATATTGCGGATGACCGTTAGAACACGACCGAGAACACAACAGACTCAACAGTGAAACACAATTGCGAGGCCTCATTTCATATTTATCATAAATAAGAGGCATATTTTAAATTTTGATTGCTTATTTGTTTTTCATAATGCTTCAAAATTTACATTGACGTCCGTATGTCATCATATTCTACACTGCCCTTTCGTTTTCTTCATTCATGGATAAAAAGTCCAGAGTTGAAAGATGGCTATGAAGTATCCCTAAACTCCATAAATCTCCTTCTCATGATCGTTTCAGACGAGAATAGACAAACGCACCGAAGAGACTATCGAGGGAATCATACCATTTTGCTGATACTAAGATCACAGTCGATAATCCCTGCAGTGTCTGCTAGAGACCGTGAATCGACTCGGAATGTCCTCTGCACTCTCTAACAACTGTTCGTCTCCAGCTCTCATAGACCATTAAGCGGATGGAGTGCTCAGACGGGACGAGGGTCCAGGCCAAGGTGTCTAGTTTCTCCGTTGCAAATGCACATGTGCGTGAGAATATTGAAGAATAGACTGATTGCATCACAGTCGTCACACTTTTTATCTGGTCATCTTTCATCTTTCACAGATTATTCTGAGCAAAATTTGGGCGATTCGCCTCCAGTGGCTTGCAAAAATAGTAGGAAACCCGATAAAGACCAGGCGTAATCATGACAACATTGACATTTGCACCACAATGACTAAATGGACACTCGATCCGCAACATGGTAGCTCGGTTGAAAGACAAGGGGGCGTCATGGACATTTAATGGTGAAATGTACGATTGCGCCGTCATTCTCAGAATCGTTACTGTTGTCCATTTCATAACTGTCCATGGTGCTCTTGCCTTTCACTGGTTAGTTCATCGGGAAATTTCACTTTTATGACGCAAGTGTCCAATTGAGACTGACCAACAACTACACTCGTCCCGTACGGACCCTAGGGAAGCGTTTTGTAGAGTGTGGATAGGAGACCAATAACCGCACTCATCTCGTATGTTCTCATTGATTTTGTATGCTGTGTGTTGTATTGTCTTTAGTCTGTGTGTAGAACACAGTGTAGTTTAGTTTGTAGAGGGAGAGTTCGCAGTCAGAGAGAGGCTGCAACATGTGACAAACAGTCTGATTCATAATTGGCTTCAACAAAGATGAGTCACGTGGTGCGTTAGGGGTTGGTTCATATCTCCCCGAAAGACCGGAGAAAGTGCTTGAAACAAACGAATAGAAAGTCATCTAGGGACGAGAAGAGCAACATCCTTTCTGTCTTGGTATTCGTTTGAGGGCTCATCTCGTGAGAGGTGAGCTCTCCCGGCACAAAGCATGGTCCCAAGTTCCATCTTCGTCTGACACATCTACAACGGAAGAGGATACAGATGAGAGGAGCATCTAGTATTTCTACCTACGGGTGTAACTCTTTTCATGAGAGAACAATGATAATTGTCTTCTGTTCTCTGCATCTCACTGATTTACACACTCCCCACAAACTCTCAGCTTGACTTCTTTTATTGTTTGAAAGATGCAACAACTTACCAGGCACCCATCAGATTAGTATTTAAAGGTACGCACCGGGGCGCCGAGTATTGCAAACTGATTTAGACACGGTAGCTCCTTCAATTGAGCTATATCATTATTTATCGTTATATTTCATGTCAATCCAAATAACTGTGCACTACGTTCAATCAAATGCAAGCATTTCTCCTCTTCAGTCTCATTTCACAAGACAGGATACTGATAAACCAAAGAACAACTACACTATTCACATCAAAACACAAAGACTCGCAGAGTCTCTGCGATCTCTATATTCAGCGCGGGTCAGGCCTGTGCTGCAAAACATTTTTCGGCAAATTCGGCTAACGGCAATTTGCTGAAACAAAAGACCGACAAAGATATGAAGAGGATACCGGGGAAGAAAAAAGTTGATTGATGACGTTGATAGATACTATGCATTTGTCATCATTATTTATCGTTATATTTCATGTCAATCCAAATAACTGTGCACTACGTTCAATCAAATGCAAGCATTTCTCCTCTTCTGTCTTCTCTTTCTTTCCTTTCTCCTCTCCTTTTCCTCCTTCTTTTCTTTTTTCTTCTCTTGTCTTATTTTCATTCTCTTCCATGTTTCCTTTCTTTTCTCCTCAGCTTTCCTTTCCTCTTCCTCCATTCTCTTTCTCTCTTCAACTTTTCTCATTTCCTCTTTTCTCTCTTCTTCTTCCACTTTCTTCCTCTCTTCGTACTCCTTCATTTCCCTTTGTTCTCTCTTCGCATCTTCTCCGATGCCAGTCCACTTCCTATCACTGAAAAGTGAGAAATATCTATTCTGTTATTAGTAATAGTAGTATTAGTAATAACTTATTACAAGAATGTTCCACCGAATCTATCCAATATCAAAAATATCAAATAAATATCCACGTCTCTTTTTAGCATTGATGAGTCTGTACCAACCATATCAAAACCGCTAACATATTGCATAATGGTTGCGTGAAACTGACTGGTCTCTCATTGCTTTCCACGTATTCTCATCGAACTTCACACACTCATCTTCCCATAATTTATAGTCGTGTCTATAGAAATAGAGTATGTTGTTTTTGACGTGAAGGAAGTGCAAAGAAAATGGATACAATTCTGGAACATAATATTTATTATTGTTCGAATCCTCCTGGAAACTGTAGATATGTAACATACAAAAACGTATGAAATGTAAATTTTGGTTTATCTAGATTGCAAAATCGTCACAATAATTTAAGGTTCAATAATTTGAATATTTCAAAAATCGACCATGCATTCCTTATTACTCATCCAATCTAAACTGTTATTCCTAGTACGTGTATCATACCTGGATGCCACTCTGGTCTCTCATTTTTGCGTGCTATTTCGTGGTCACGGAATATGTTTCAAATGCGAGATATAAAGACTAGAGTTACAGTTCAGTTAGGATGCATAATATCATGGCGATAAATATTTTCTAGATTTAGTGGCAAAGGGCGTCCAAATGTTGCATCTCTGGTGGCAGTAGATCTCCAACATCCACGCCAGATAGATACCAAGCAACGGGAGCTCTTATGGCGATTTTACTAGGGATCAGGTTTTGCCACAGACAAGAGTGATATGAATGATGCAAAACTTGCTGATCAAGTTAATAGCCAATAATAGTTAATACACACATTTAACATTAATATTAATATAGATAGAAGTAACGAAACTGACAAAGATGAGTCTCCTCATTTTGAATTCTTGAGCGGTGAGTACCAGCATCAGAGAAACAGCACTAAAGAAAGATAAAGGGAGGAATGCAATGGAAACTCAACTTGTTCCACTCCACGTGTCTTACCATGCTATCCTCGATTATGTGAAAGACGATCTAAACGGGACAAATTGCGAATCATTCCTCTATACATGTCTTCTCGGAAAAGACAAAGCCAAACAGCTGCTCAGTCGCATTTTGCGCCCGACGTTTTAGTCCAATCACCAGCGACTCGTTGCCAAATATAAACGTGTACCTCAGGTGCTCGCAGGTTTTTCGCAGCAGTAGCCAGAATAAAAACTTATGTCGTAAGCTCTTCTGATAGGACATTGTAGTTCATTTCGACGTAATTTTTCTCTACAAATGTCAAAAATGTTTCAAGTTCCTTGGATGAGCAGACCTGGAATCATTTTCTGGTCTTATTTTAATAGAACACACCGAAAAGGTCCAAATTTCTTACATTAACATCAAAATACTTCTGGTCCTTGTCTGCCAGGAAGATTTCGTGAAGATACATTGCATATTTGGAGACAATGCACTTGGAGACAACGAATTGCTGAAGAAATATTCTAACCGTTCAATATTCTATTTAGCATTTTCATCCGAATTGTTTTTTGTTAGCAGAGAAATTTAAAACAACAACTTGCCTTGCCTTCGCATCGTAGAATATCATCATCGAGCGGGCTGAAATGATATTGCATTATGAATCTTGCTATTTGTTTTCTTTTGGTGCGCAACTATTTAAAATATAATATGTCGAATTCCATAATCCTCCTTGATATGTATTTGCTCGTGAACGGTCGCCTCGGCATTTGCAATGTTTTACCGTTCATGTACCAAGGAAAATTATTTTATAATATCTATTATACATAAGTGGCTCCGGTTGAGTGAATAGGGAAAAAATCGATATTGATGCGGATGAAATCGTTCGCATAGAACTTTTTGTAGAATTCCTCGATTCTCACACTCTTCACTCCACCCGGCATGGAAAATTCGATTCTCCTCTTCTGAACGATATTTTGTAATGTAACTGCGTTGCCCATGATCAAGTGCAATTTTTTACCGGCAAAGCTTTATCAATTGGCAGAATAGATATCGCAAGCTGATCTCGTGAAACCAAAGAGAAACAATAGGTAAATATTGGAAACCGGCCAGAGCACAACACGAATGTTTTGGACCATCTTCTAAAACACAAAGGTAATGATTTTAAAGCAAAATTAATAGTATCGGTATGCTCAAAGTAATGCCATATTCTGTAGATTTGGGTACCAAGGCTGAGAATGAAATGTTGTCCATCCGATCCTGTTGAATGTATTTTCCTGAATCCTTGGCACGAGTGGGAGAAGGGTCGGAGCGAATTGGTGGATTGGTTTGGTGAATCGAATTGGTTTTCGGAGCGAATAGTGGAATATGTCTGATGGAGACCCGAAGGCTACCCTCACTCATACGCACCGCTTTGATATGATAAATTAATTGAATCGAGAGATGACAAAATGAGTGATGACATGTGTTCTCATTGGCCTCGGTCTCTCCAGATCGAGCCCTAGCGCCATGTGCACTGGCCAAAGCCTCGTTCTTATCCAAGAGATCAGATCTGGCTTCGATGTCGAGAGTCTTTGCCTCCTTCGGTCATTCACTAAATGCCTCCGAAATGATGAAAGGCATTCGTTATTTGCCAATGAATGGAAGAGGCCAAATGTTCCACATGCGTTTCCAATGTGTTGTCTCATGAGGAATACATTTTAGGGTTCTGCGGCTCCTTTTTCTCTCATTTTCGCGTACACGGGGGCCATAATTTCGTATAGATACTTTCTTGTAGTCAGGGAAGCAAAGAAGAAGAGCGACTTGAGGGTAAGGAATAAAGGAGAGCATGTCTTCATCCAATGGAACATATCCACACATTCAACAGAGGGAACATACATCTTGGAAGGGAATGTGTTAATGGGATCTCAAAGGGCAGTGATTGTCGATCTTGAGATACTTGAGTAAACCCGAGTGATAGAATCAAATCAGATCAAATCAGATTATCTCGTATTGCTCAGGGCAGGGGCCCCCTTTGGTCTGTAGTGATTGGGTCTGACAAGGTGAGCGAACTGTCACGATGACCGTCAAACTATCAATGTGGGCACAGTCGGGGATTCTGATGTCGCAGCTTGAGCCAATCCCTGGTTTCGTATGGACGGGGGGGGGTTGAAGTCGCGACCTCGCTGTTGTAGCGCTGCGGCAACAACCACTGCTCCAAACACAAGTCAATGCCAATGTTTCTTACAATTTCATTTGAGGACAAGGCAACGAGTCATGTTCGAAAATATATTCTGGAGAGAGACGGACAATAAAGAAAGAGCAAAAAGTAGATAGACATCAACAAGATCAAGATGCTTACATATGGAAGCAGTTTCCAGTCTCCGATCAGCTCGAAAGCTCTGCTGCGATCCCATTCCTAAATTGACGGTATAAAATATCGTTTGGATAAACGAAAAAGAAGTGAGAAACAAAGAATATTAGAGGTTTTCATAAGGTATCTATATCAGAACAGCAAGTAGAAGGAGTCCGTGACCAAGGCAATACTAGGTAATATGTTTTAAAAATAAATGTATACGCAATATTCACCATTCGTTCCGTTTTATATAACCACTCCTCGTATTCTACTTCAAAGTACATATCGCAGAACGCGTCTGCTCGTTCCACGAAGCTGCACATAAGAACTTATCAACGTAATGTACTATCTGCGTTTTAATGACATAATCTTGATCCTGTCAACTACAATACTAATACAATTATAAGAAACACGGGCATCCTCGATTTTTCGTACACTTTCGATTTCTAGTTGCTATGATACTCAAAATTGTCCGATTGGGCATTTTTAAATACTAAATTCAAACGCTAAGTATCTATAAAGATCAATGAAGCCCTTTATTGTGTACTTGGAATGCCCTTTGAGAATCGTCGATGAATAAGGAACTAACAATGTGAAGATTCCGTTTGCGTCATGCTCGAACTTCTTGTGAATTGAGAATTGATGACGGCCGATCTCAATTTGAGCCATGAACATTATGTGAAAAGAGATCGATTATTCCCATCAGGAAAGAATTTGTCATGTCTAGTTACAGCTACTTTAGAGGAAGGCTCGTACCAGGAACTGCTTCACTTCACATTCAGTTTTAGTTGATAATCCGCCTTTAAACCGACATTGAACCTGAAACGAAGATGTGTATTTCTAGCGCCTCAACGGCTCATTCATTCGCCACTCTAATGTCAGATGAAACAACAACGGATAATACTACAATAGGTACCTTTGTTATCCAATTTCAGTATATCCTTTTGGGGATCGCCCTATCGAACTTCAATGACAACCGTCCATTTCTAACCGAAGTGAGATGACAGCTGTGAGTGAGTTTAGACTGAGAGAAATGGACTACTGTCAAGAACGCTCCATCGGGCGATCTCTATCTCTTATTAACAAACTCTGTGCTTGGTTCCATCGTCGAACAGTAGCTCTTGGAAGCATCTCTTCTTAATTCTGAATGAACATATTGATTTGGACGAGACCAATAATGCACACTTGATATTCACTATTGGTTATAAAGGAGTAACGTGGATTGAAAAAAGAAGCGAAAGCACCAACCTTCGACCCATTGATGAACCGACCGCCCGCAGTGAGAGCGAGAGACCAGAGTGAATGCATGACTCATGAACAACGAGACTATTCGTCTGACGTGTCTACACAGTTCAAATATTCAAATTCCCTTGATGCATAGTAGCACAGCCTGTCAAACAGTAGTGTTTGAATTGGACAATTCATTCCGCGCGGTCACACATTAGAATAATCGATATTCATCCCAACAGTGGACCGCGAGGTAGTTTTTTTATATTTATTTACAACCTTTTTTCTTTCAAAACAAAACTATCGCATAAAACATCCGTACGATTGTTGGGATCGGTAATAGGCACCTGTAAAAAATAAATGGGACGCGATTAGGACATTTGAAAGACACTTGTGTTCAATCAATATATAACTGTTTTTCAAAATGTTCAAATCGCGTCCCATATAAAATTAGCAGGAATTAATACAACTAAAAATTATAAAAATTAATATTATCATTCCCGACAATCGTACGGACGCTTTTGTGATATTTTTATTTTGAAGCCCGATAATTATCGAAAACCTCTTCAAACCTCATTAGCATGTGATTTAATTTGTCTCATTAGCATCTGATCTCACTCTCGTCTCTACGTACGGAACGAAACCCTACTGTTTGAAAAAAATACAGTGTATGTATTTTGATATGGAGAATTCAAATCCGTTGTTGACGACGAGCTACGCCGACTTCATTTGATGACGCCCCGATCACAAGAATTATTTACTGAAAAGGAAGATCATCATCTATCTACGCATATATAAGAGAGTAAACGTACGGCTCGTTGATACTAGTAATCGGTAAATTTGTCGTCATTCTTCTCCGCCGTGCGGTACTCTCATTCCCTCGTAGATAACCAGGAGGCGGAGAAGAATGACAACTAATTTACCATGATTTTGACCCCCTGATTGATACCTGAAGGAGCAGAGCCGTCATTGTTGGAGTCAACGACAATGATGTTTGGGTCACAACAGCACGTTTAATATTACAGGGTCACGATCAATGCTAGTCCGCAAAAACAATCTGCTGATGCAGCAGAAAGTGAAGAAAAAAAACAGAAAAAATCGCAGAGTAAAACAGAATTTGCAATGGAGAAGGCTTAAAAATAACTCGTTGCCTGTGCTGCAGAATAGATGGATTACATTTCGTTACGGGCAACTGAGAAATGCGTCAAAAACAAGCCCGCGCCAAATTTGTTCTTCCAACTTTGAAGAACCATTGAATGTTGTTGCAACATTATGACTGTCACACTCAATTAATGACCACCACATGATTTGGCTCGTTTCTCGAATATACTATGCCGCGAATTTAGTCCCACGAATTTTCCGATTGCAATTCTTGATTTGATCTTTCGTTTGAGCACATTCTGCGAACTTCTCTTATTTCGAAACACCGTCGAACAAAGGATTGCGTTCATTCGCGATGAGCGTCTTATGAAAGGAAGCTATAACATAGAAAATGAGTAAACACCGCCACGGCCCAATTGTTCATTTCATCATTCTGGCGTCCATAGCGCTCTAGTTTTTCACATTTCCACTCGTCCCATCTACTTGTCAGCAATTTCAGGATGGAAGGTGGCCGATTCATCGTTGAGAAGTTCATTCCGGCCGCTCTTGCGGTGATGTTAACATCAATTTTTGGATTGAGCATAAAGAAGGTGTACCAGAATCTAACTGGTACCATGTATGTTTCGCAGTCTCTAAAATAGGTTGCGTTGAACCATATCCATAATTCTTGAATGTTTTACAGATAATCCTTATGCTTCACAGCCAACATTAGAGAACGTGCTGCGAATAAAAGCAATGGCTTGATGATGTAGTTTCCATTACAAAATATTAAATTAAAAATGAAATAATAACGGTCATGTTCTTCTGGGTTGCGCTCTACATACGTGCCGTACCACAGTGAGGAAGTCCGGATTGTCACGCTGATTTCTGTATTCCCACTTGGGGTTACGGTACCAATGATTACTATATGCATTCAGGTGCTTCTGACTCTCGTCGTTCAATCAGAGAAGGGAGATCAACAGGTATTCAGGTGATATTATCAATTGCATCAATCACAATTAGAGACGGCAAAAGGAATTTTGTAGAAATCAAGACCATTTCAATATCGTAGTTGCATTCCAATCTCGTTCTTCTTATTGATCAACGTCTTCTCTGAGGGCGTTAGAACTGACTGTAAGAGCGAGAATTATTATATGTACTTGCTTTTCTGTGATCTGCATATATGTATCTTTTTTGGAACGGATTATGGAACCACTTTTGTCTCTCCTATCATTCGGCCGGTCGTCGATGGTGTGCGAGAGAGAATGATTCATCGGTGGGCACGGACGAAAAACGTTCAATAATGCGTTCCCTAATCTTTACTGATTTGAAAATCACAATTTGTATGTTCATGATTCATTCTTACAGCGCGTGCCTGTATCACAGCGCTGTTATAATGTATCGATGCTGCGGCCAGGTTAGGGTGAGTGCATTTTTAAAAATATGCTAACCCACCTTGATGTCAAATTGTCCATCCGAGCCACAAGGGAGCGTGATCTCATTGCCCTTCTCTCGTATCCACAAAGACAAGATTAACTGAATAACGACATGGAATTTAGAAAAATGAAATGACAAAAATGACGAGATCGTTTTTTTGAGTTTCCACGACCATTTTGACGGGTAGTTTGGTGTTATGGAACGAACGGCCACCGTGACAGACATTACGCTTTTGTAGATATAACGTAACATGTAAAAATAATACATCTAACCTTTGTTCCTTCGACAACTGGACACGCAGCGTGCAGTGTTCCATTTTCTCTCTCACTTCTGGTGTCAATGCCTATCCACATGATAACGTCGCCCACTTCTGGATGGATTGTCGTCGAAAGATAAGGGAACGTCGTACCTGTGCAAATTACACTTTGCATACTTTTTCTAGGGTTGGCAATTTTTTTGCTACTTTATGGCTTTTTGTGGAACATAAGACATAAGGTGGTCAAATTGCCAATCTTGCGTTTTAATGCTGCAATGCTCGTTACAATGGCAAAGGTGATGCAAAGAGAAAGACGAGGTAAGAAAATATGACCTCCACCACGATTGGCAGGTTGGAGGACGACCATTAGAGTGATCAGGCGCTGGCCCAATTCCTGAACGTTGCCCCAACCCAATTCCGGTGACATGTAATCGTGGTGTGGAGCATATGATCCACCAGGCTCATAGGATAAAATCTGAAACAATATGATGTCTCTATTTGTTGTTATTGTGGATATTTTGCAAGCACACTTGGAGTGGCGGCATGTCGCCGCCGTTTTCTTTCTGCGTTTTTATCCAAAAATTAGCAAGAATCTTCTATTTTTAAAATTAAAATTTAATTTGAAATTTGTAATGATGTCCAGAATAGATATTGTATTTTGTTTCGAGATCTCTTGCGCGAACCTGCGGTGTCTCCATTGAGCGAACTTCTACTGCGGGTATTCTCTGCTGTAGCAAATCGAAGATGGCCGTGGTAGCACCGTCAATGTTATTGCCAATGGGTGAATTGTTGACTTTTCTCGCTGGATCAGGCGCATGGGTTCCATTTGGATATATCGTCTTCTATAGTCTATGTTATGACGCAGTCGATTGCAATTTTATCATCACCGCTCGTTGGAGCAGGTTGTAGTCGATATTATTAACAAATTTAGCGATGATCCCACTAGGAATGAGGCTCTTGTAGACAATCAGGTAAGGGCTTCTACTTCGCACCTCAAAAATTAACGATTACGAAAGCGTATTTAATCCAATATGGAATTAACGAAAAACGTGAGTGTAGGTAGTGTTGTTGTTGTTTTGAAAATAACAAAGTTTACCTCTACTTTAACAGAAAACAGAAATATGCGGTAAATGTGGCAGTACTCTTCTGAAAAGTCAAAGTAATAACGGTCTTAAAGGCACTGTCCACTGGTCAGAAAGCTCATTTATGGTTGATAATTGTCTTAGCGCCCATTCTCCTTTATTTTCACTCGTCAAAATATTGAAAACAACAGGAATGACCGTCTTGATTAGTGCTACAAAATTTCTGTTGACAGTAAATCGATACATCCAAAGATTAAAGAGATATAACGATTCTCCGGGAAATTCCGTGCGGGACCATTTATAAAAATTTATTGAAATGGTCCCGCACGGAATTTCCCGGACAATCGATATATCTTTTTAATCTTTGGATGTATCGATTTACTGTCAACAGCAATTTTGTAGCCCTAATCAAGACGGTCATTCCTGTTGTTTTCAATATTTTTGACGAGTGAAAATAAAGTAAAATGGCGCTAAGACAATTGTCAACCATAAAAGAGCTTTCTGACCAGTGGACAGTGCCTTTAACAAGGGAAGGTCGCGGACCTAAGGTGAGGTTTTTGATCCTACTATGTATCGTTCGAGAGCCCTTGACGAGTGAACAATAAAACGACCTTTAGCTAATCTCCTCGAATTTTTTATAAGAAGTTATGGGGAAAATGGTAAGTCAGTTTTTTTTGTACATGAGAAAATGACCCACTTTTTCTTGCTCCCCATCACCTGGGGAGTCAGAAAAAATAGGTCTCAAAAAAAAAAATTTTTCAACCAAAAAAAAAGATAGTCGTTTTTTTCGATTTTTTTGGTGAAGACATACCATGTTTGGTATTTTCTACAGCAACAAGCAGGCTTCTCCAATCGTCGAGCACACCGGCAATGGATAGTTCTTGTGTAGTATATTGCACAAGATTTTTGTTAGGTTCACCGGATTAATCAGAAAGAGGCAGTGCGTGCCGGAATATGCGAATTATTCCGATATTTTCGGTGAAAAGATGCTAGGTTTGAGATTTTTTAAAACAGCATGCCAGCCGTGGAGAGTGCTG
>JACMIF010002088.1:0-19673 GCA_014805445.1 Diplogasteroides magnus | reverse complement strand
GGGTATTGTTACGAGTACTTAGTGGCGCAGACCAAAAATGGGGAGGGGGCTTCGGGCTTCTATACACCCTTAGGGCAGATGTGATTCTTGAATAGTTTACATCAGGATTAGCTTCTGAATGCGATTAGTATGTTTTGTAAATATTTTATGAGTCAGGAACATGTGGGCAGTACTTAGAGGCGTGGTTTATAATAGAGGAGGGGGCGGAGCTTCCGGTCTTCTAAGAAAGTGCCGAGATTTTGGAACTCAAAGGACATGTCGCCTCTTGAATAACACATATGTTATTGCTTACAATGCATGTAACGCGCTATGAAAATTTTGTGAGATTTCGTTGGTGCAAAGGCCGCGCCATCGCGAAAACCACCAAATTCTTCGACCAGCTGTCAATAACAATCCAAACGATTTTTTCAAAATTGTCTAAATGAGTTCTAAAAATTGTCAAATTTGGCTCAGAGGTAGAACGAGTGTGCAAGAGTTTAATTCCAAAGAAATCATCCTGTTAACTCAAGCCGTTCGCCCGATTCCGTGAAGTTCCGTGGGTCAACTCCACTTCATTAGGGCGCATTTCCCCTGTGGGGGTAAACATAAGTCGACTCTTTTGATGCCTCGCCAGAGGCTGCCGCGGGCGAACGGGAAGAGATATCGATATGATTTTTTGGATAATGACTTTTACACACTTGTTCTACGTCTGAGCGAAATTTGGACCCGATTGGACCATTTTGAAAAAATCGTTTGGGGTCCCTAACTATATGAACAACCTGTGAAGATGCTTCGAAGGGAGGTTTTCCTGTGAGGCATTCGAACATAAGAACACCCACTGCCCAATTGTCGACCTACAATCAAAATATTCAGGAGTTCATTATCTTTTATTCAAATAGACTATTAGAACAAAAAACCAGCATTTTATGCTCCGCACATAAGGTTAGTTTTACTATGGTATAGGGCTTTTTGTGCCGTGACAACGTCCGTTTACAATACACTAGGTGGAAAACAGTATATACCGTGATGGAACAAGTGTTGCTGTTGATCATCTCAGGTGGGAGATAGTCCAGGGTTCCGCACACTGTCGACCTATTCACATTGCTCTTATCGTGTACAGACCATCCAAAGTCCGCCAACTCAAAGGTACATTATAGTGTAGAAGACAAGGAACAAGCACTACCTTAACGTTTCCGTCTCCGTTAATGAGGATGTTCTCCGGTTTGATATCTCGATGAAGCACTTTCTTCTCATGGCAGTAAGCGAGTGCGTCGGCTACTTGACCGATGTACCTATTCAATCATCAAATACTATTAATCAACAATATAGTACTTACACCGCTGTCTCCGACTCAGGAAAACAACCTCGTTTTCGAAGCATTCCGAAAAGTTCTCCCTGAATAATGTGCACTTAGCACAAAAATAATAGCAAAGCAACCTTTTCAGCGAATTCAAGAATCATGTAGATGCGAGTTGCGTCATGAAAATACGAAAAGCATCGTAGAATATTTGGATGTCTAAACGAAATACTAGGATCTTATGATTATGCAGGTGGTATTCAATCGGTAATGAAAGTCGAACACGACAAAAGTAAAGATCTTTTCACTGTTGCACAAAGGTTTATATGACAAACAATTTAATATCGACGGCAATTTCAGCATGCGATGCTCATGTTACTATATTTCGATCACTAGAGTGCTGTTCAACCATGGAAGTAACTAAAGGAACGTCATCTCACAGGCTCTAATCTCTAGTCAGGCAAAAATAATTTTACGTAATTGGAGACCAGCAAAAAATTTGTCAATCATGCAAAAAAATTTGTTTTGTCAAGATCGTTCGGATTGCCTACGACCCCGCATACCAAACCTTAGATGGAACTGGATTTCGATTTCTCTCTTCAACTGGTGCACAATATTGAACTTAGCAACAGATGCTTTGAACAGGACCTAAACAGATCTGATGTAGTTGGAACCTGGAAAAATGCCGTACTTTTATAGCCACGACGTGTTTGTGTGCCTTTTCTCTCGCCAGATAAACATTCCCAAACTTTCCCTTTCCGAGTGGACGTCCTATTTCAAAGTCATCCAACGTAAATGCTACGCTCCTTCAGAAAGTAATAAAATCATAGCATAAATATCGCATACTTTGCATTCTTTGGCTTTTCAATGTATAGATCACAACTTTCATTACTTTCCCTCTGCGAATCGGTACATTCTCCTGCCTGAATGCAATAAATATATGTAAAGGATGAAATCATTACTAGCCATTCCGTTCTTCACTATATCTTGATGTATCTCGGCAAAAGGTGTGTCGCCCGTCATAATATGTGATTCAATCTCCTCAAAATAGTAGATTATAACAGTGAATAACATGTCATCGTTATTTTAAAACAATGAAAAGCGAGCTTAAAAGACCTGAAAGGAAGAATACCTAAAACACGCATGGTCTGTCAATCTGACCGCCGTGCTTGTCAGTTAGAGAATGGTTAGAGAGTACTACTTTATAAGCTCGTACAGGAGAGATCTCGAGACGGCAGACCAACCAGCCTGATTGCACGGACCAAAAAGTCGAGAATGAATTTGAGTTCCTGAAAATTCGCGCCGCTCAAATTAGAGCGCGAATTCAAATTTCAAACACGGTAGTTTTATGAATTACAAATTGACAAATTGTGCACAACAAACACTTATTTCACTTTTCTGGAACTTGCTTGTACATTCCATATTTATTTGTTCATTAATTTCATGCTACAGCATGCTGAAATACAGCGATAATAAGGCTGGATTGGGCGGTGTCGACAAGGTGAGTCAACCATCTATGCTACAGTTTGATGTCCTTACAGAATAGAATACAACAGCTTATTGATGAGAACACGAGCGACAGCTTCGGTGCTTTTGCCAAGAAAAAGGAGGAAAGAATAGGAAAACAGCAGAAGGAGATTAAGGAAAGCATCGAGAAGCTTACAGAATCCAAGAAAGTTATGAGTGAAGAAAAGGTATGATGTTGTTACATTGACTTTAGTCAATGTCAATTGGTTTAGATGGCAGCTTTATGTTGTGATCTCGAATCCTCACGTGATCTTTCACGCACCTGTGTGCACATAGATATGGATGCTTTTTTCGCAGCTGTAGAGATGAGAGACGTGCCCCGACTAAGAAGTATTCCAATGGCTGTAGGGAATACTGCAATGCTGGTAACACTTACACCATACAGTTTGGCTATCTTACTTGTAGAGTACTTCAAATTACATCGCTCGTCAATTTGGAGTGAGGGCTGCTATGCCTGGATTCATCGCAAAAAAATTATGCCCTAATTTGGAACTTGTTTCAGGCAATTACGACAAATATGCCAGGGAAAGTAAGGTCTGGTTTACGCAGCATATCATTTTGTCATTCGTCTTCAGGTTTTTTCTGCTATTTTCGCAGAATACGATCCTGATATGAGTATGGGATCGTTGGATGAAGCATATGTTGATCTGACCGAATATTTGGAGGCTCTCTCAAGTAGTAGTAAGTGAATAGATACACGAATTAGTTGCATTGTATTGTATAGCGTGTCTTTCTCGTGTTCGTTTTTCTGGTGATTGTATTTGTCGTCTTCCATTAGCACAAGGAACTGATCCTCCGGGATTGACATGTGTACAGGAGACCGTAGAGATATGTCCTAAATGTGCGAAGACGAGAATTGTCATGAAAGATGAGGTACAATTTGGAACGAGTCGAGGAGAGGTTTGTACAAGTCAAAAGTTGTCATATAAGACGTGTACCAGATTGTTCGTCAAATTTGTTTCCGTGTAGAGCAAGCAACTGGATTAACGTGCAGTGCTGGTGAGTTGCACTTTTGTTTGGTTTTAATAATGGATTGATAAGGAATCGCCTCGAACTTCATGTTGGCTAAGATTTGTTCTGATCGTAACAAACCGAATGGTCAATATGAATTGCCAAATGAATTGGATGCAATTGTACAATTCTTAAAGGAATTGCCTATTCGTAAGGTATATTGTCTACTGATGTGTTATCATTGATTGTTGTGTGTATAGGTATGTGGAGTAGGAAGAGTATTGGAGGCACAATTGGAAGCAGTTGGAATCAAAATGTGTAGTGACATTATTCGTCATCGAGCACTTCTTCCTCATGTATTCACATCATTGACAGTAGAATCACTTTTGAGGGTTAGTTGATTGTTTATATGTGAAGTTATGATTGTACAGTATGGACTTGGTCTTGGTTCATCCCATTCATGGAATGATGGAGGTCCTCGCAAGTCAATATCTGTTGAGAGATCTTTCTCCCCTTCATCAGATCCTCATATACTCAACTCTTTTCTAAAGGAACTATGTGTCATGTTATCTCAACAAGTTGGTCAATCCCTTTTGTGAATTGTGTAGTGGAATGATACTCAAGGTCTCTTCTATTTCTTCTGCAGGAGGCCTTTCCCTTAAGATTAAGCTTTCTTCATTTGATGTTCTCACAAGAAGTGCCCATGTTCCATTGGGTCAGTCAATTCATTCTCTTCTTTTGTATTATTGGATTAAAGTGTTCCGGAAGCTTCAAATGCCGTTCTGGAATAATTCGCTTAGTTTTCATTTTCACGTTTTGCTGTAAACAGCAAAGTTGTTTGTCTCGTCAAGAGCATCAACTTTCATGTCGGTATTTTTCATGAAAATGAAAACCGAAGGAGTAATGAATTGTGCGGGAATGGCCTGCGCTGAAGTGTCTTGTACAGAAATGTCTTGTGCAGGAGTGTCTGTGCGCAAATTTCGTGAACGCGAAATAAAATATGTTTCACACACTGCATAAAATAGTGCGTGAAATATGTTTATACCTGTTATCCGACCCAAATCGGAATGGGGAGTCATCGGAGCCATCTTCCCTGGCTCGCTTACCCAATAATATGTATTGTTTTAAGGTTCGAATCTTCTAGATGTTGAAGTGATGCACAAACACGCACTTCCTGTACTCCAGAAATTGGTTCGTGATATGTGATGAGGATTATTCAATATGTTGTTTTGAGTTAAAAGAAGGGGCGGAGATTCGACTCCTTGGAGTTCGTCTCTATAAATTAGCCCTTGGAAAGATGAAACAATCAGAAAGTGTATTGGAGATGTTGAGAATGAATAGGAAGAAGGAAGATGAAGTTTCAATTGGAAAGGAAGACGTAATGAGATTGTGTGTCAATGGAAGAAGTCAGTGTTGAGTGTATGGAGAATGATGTGAAAGGAGAAGAGGAAAGCGTTGTGTGTCCTGTTTGTGAGAAGAAGATTCATTCATTGGATGAGACAATTGTCACATCTTCTCATCACAATGTCATAATCGTACTAATTGTAGATTAATCAACATATCGATGAATGTCTCAACAGACAAACAGTCAGTCAAATCTTATCCCAAGAACAACAAGTATACAAAGTTCATTGTATATTAAATACAACCAACTTTCAGAATGCCCCACCTGCTCCAAAGAAACAGCGAACTCTTGACAGTTTCCTTCGCAAAAGTTGAATTTTTGACAATGTTTTTATAATTTTGTATTATCAAGCAAAATAGTAAAGAAATATTTGTACAATGAATAGACAACGAGATTGTTGCGAGTAGAGTGCTGGTCATCAGAATATAACCTCCCCATTCTCGGTGTTGTCTCTCAACCTCATAGACAACCGCTCGGAGGAGAATGGTGAGATTAGAATTACCAATGACCTATGCTCTAGTTGCGAGAGATACCATGACAGTTTTGCACAGAAAAAAAGCATTATGACCTGAAGGAAGTATATTTGGAAATGAAGTTGTTGAATATTTTGGAGTTCATAAAGTAGATTGTCCATTGAGTGAATGAAGAGGAATCATTAGATTATGTGATAAAAGAAGTGAAGTGAGTATTGGTCTTTCCATCGTGGCCTTCTTCAATTTGGCTCTCTTATTCTGAAAGGACATCTTGATGTAGGTAGACCTCTTTGATATTCAAAAGGATCATTACATAAAGGGGGGACAAGGGAAGATGCCAATTAGTAATGGAGTCGGGTACCTCAGAAGGTGAGATTGCTATCTGTCCACTACATGGCAACTCACTCTCATGCATTCAACACCGTATTCCACATAACAAAATGTGGTCAAAGAAGGCAAATGAATACCTGGAACCAAATCTTGATTTGTGATTCATTCAATGACAATTCATGTGCCAATTGTTGTCTTCTCTTTTCTGTTAGATATCTGAATGACTATAAGAATGAGAGAAGGACTCTTTTCCCCTCACCGATTATCAATGAATTCCTTTTTGAGTACATTCAATTGTTGTTGTGAGAATGCAGTCCTAGGTCTCTTCTCATCCAAATTCTCTTTCTTCTTTGCTCTCCTTGATCGTGATCCTATAATAGTTGTATATTGAATGGAAGTGAATGGAACAAACCAGATGATGGACGATCAGAGTATCTTGTACAGAATACCCATGCAGGTAGAGGACTCTTCTCATCTACAGTACTTCTCTGTCCAAAGTCATCTTCGAGTATTCGTTGTATTGAGAATGAAAGGGAAGGGGAAATACTTCCATCAGTACTTTCACCACTCATCCCACTCTAGTAACACATAGATTGCAGATAGGCGTGGTCACAATCGGTAGGTCAACCAATGAGTAAATGACCACGCCCACCATGTCTAATTGAGAAATGGACGATTGACGGCAAGACAATTTAGAGGATACTGAGATGGGCGGTAAATAGGAAAGAAGAGGGAAAAGCTCAATTAGATAGAGAAGATTGAGACAAAGTGATTAGGGTGTCAAGACGAATAGTCAACGAACCACTTTATTCTGTCACGGAATAACAAAGATAAACGAAACAACCAACAACAGATAACAGTCAAGAAATAAGATAAGTCAGTTCTTCTTGGCTGACCTAAGTCTACTTTTGAGTGGAGGAGTACGAGCAGACAGAGGAGTCTTGGGAGTAGCAGCCTTATCATTCTTCTTCTTCTTCTCAATAGGAGTCTTCTCAATTGTCTTCTTCATTTCATTCACTTTCTTCTTCTTTCCTGATTCCTCGACAGTCAACCTATAACAGATAATGATCATTGTCTATGAGACCATGTACTAACAGAGTATCATTGTCTTGAATGATCATCACTTCATTCTTATCCTCCTCATCCTTCTTCACATCCATTGAGTAATCCACTCCCATTGCTGACAGCTTCTTCATTCTCTTATTCATTGCCTTCGTCCTTCGAATCTACAAATATCTTTGCATTCTTTCATTCAATCCAATCATACGTTGGCCTTTTCATCCTCTTCTTCAGTCTTTGTCTTGTGTAGTTTCTTTGAATGTTTCCTTGTTGTGAGTCCTTTGTGTGGTTGTGCAACCATTCTCGCACCAGTCTTCATAAAAGACGGCACTTTTTCTTCATCCAGAATCTATATTGTCATTTCATTCATCTAATCAACCCTCTTTCCTCACTCTGCACTTGAGTCTCTTTTCGAACATCAAATATCCGTCCATTGCTTCCATTGCAACTTGTGCCACTGTTTCATCAGCGAACATTATGTATGCCCATCCCTTGAAGTTACCAGTCTTAATGCAACAATTACTACTAGTCACACAATAATTAGTTATACCTTCTTGTTACGAGGAACTCTCACTCGACGAACATCTCCAAACTGGGAAAAATACTGTAGAAGTTCCCTTTCGAAGAATCCAAACGGGAGACAGTCAATTTTGAGTACTGTAGACTTCTTCACGGGTGCAGTCATCCTTCAAATCATAGTCTTTTGTTGACAGTCATGGATGTCCCTCTCTCTCCCTCTTCTATCCCGAGGTCAACCTTGTTCTCTCCTCTTATCTACTATCGCGCAACACACAAATCCATCCTGTGACAGACAGTCTTCACGGCAACTCGCAATTATGAGAAAGTTAGAGGGAGATATTGTCAGAGACAAGGAGATCATCGTGACTCCAAACATAATATACAACCATCATCATACTAATCTTTATACTTCTCTACACTTCAAGGCAACTATCTTGAGGAGGCACAGATAAAGCAACCGAATAAAGTGAACAAGCAACTGTAGTGGTTATTGCGAGGGTGGCAATATAAGACATGTCATGACCGGATAATGGAAGAGTCAAACGAATACAATCCATGACCAGAAAAGGAAGGCAGCTAAGTAATCAAGTGAGCTCACAAGTGAAATGTATTATATTCTTACGTATCACAATTAACATACTGCTGGAGCAGGCGTACCACAGTTATTTACTACAAAATAAAATTACATGTGGATAAAGTACTAAGTACGACGGAAAGAGAAAATGAAATGGATACGAGACGAGAAATGAAATCTATTGAGTCCTATCCTTATTCCGTCCAAATAATTGTTTTAACACATCTCGTTTCCTCTTCTTCGTCGTTCCATTCGTTTCTCCAGATGAAATGGACATCAAATCGACATCCCTGACGACGACTCTACAAAGGGATAATACAGTAGTCCCCTTCCAATCCATTCTCATAAGATATTCCGCACGTGTCAAGCGAGGGAAGGGTCAAATGGACAATTGGGTGTCAGCAGTCAAGGGACTAATTAAAGAAGCCGCGCTTATCAAGATAGTGTGGCGAGTGGAAAAGGAACGAAATAATGGGTAGCAAGGCTGGAATAAAGGGAGAATGGACATGCAATGCAATTGAATTGACCTTTCTGGTTTGATTGGAAGAGTTGAAGATGAAAGAGAAGTATCAGTGTGTGTAACGAGAGTGGAAGGAGGAAGAGATTGTGTATTGTGCATTCCTCCATTTGTCATACGATCCATTGAAGACATTGATGATGAAGAACCTATATGCGAGCACTTAGGGAAAGATAATGAAGCAATCGGATGAGGCTATGAATGTTAGATGATAGCAAGCACTGTCAGCCACTCAATGTTCTTCATATCAATCCCATTCCTCTTCGATATCATTTCAACACAAATACTCGTATAACCTGATTCCGGTGCACGATAGAAGGTTGGAGGAGGATTCGTGACTGAAGGGACGGATACTTTGGAACGAACGACAGAAGATGCAGATGACGATTCTCAAAGGGAGACTACTTACAACATACATGTTAGATCATGGCAATATCTAAGTATTATCGAGTACATCGTCATTTATAAAGCTAGAAAGAAAAGATACTAACCATTAACATAAAGGATAGGGAATCCACATAGTGCTTCTATTTCCATCCATCTTTCTTGTGCTTCACGAGTCGATGCTTGAATTTGTTCCATTCGAGACCTTAAATACTCTCATTATCATCATATATATGTGATTGTTTACTTGAGAGAGAAGATCCGTGCATCAATTTGATCACTTCCAGATGAAGCTCCAGTTGCCAATTTGAGAGATGCAACCAGTGTTGTCTGCTTCTTACGAAGTTTGTCCACTTCATCAATTGCACTTTTCATCTCCACCACACATCTTAACTTTTTCGTATCAACAAATATTTTTCATCTTGAAAAATGACGACAAAACTTAATTTCCCCCTTTGACATCATATTACCCTCGTAAACACTTGACTCAACCAAAAATAAAGAAATTGAAAATGACGAATTGAACTAACTATGTATTCCCGAAATCGCCCGATCTCGGGAATACAAGATCTAATATGAATATTAAATATATTATTCCCGTGAGAAACTTACTCTGCTCTCAATTTGTTAAGATAGTTCAATTCAACTTCGCAAGTCTTCCTCAACAGAGGTTGGAGAATGAGAGGGGCGGTGCCCGAACATGATGATAATTCAAGTCTAAACATAGTATAATGTGGGTGTCATACAACATGTCACACTTCTTATTGGCCTCATCTAATTGACTTCTCAACAGTTGTACTTCTTGTCCTTCTTGAGTAGATCTTCGTGATCGTCCCTCTTTCATTCTACAATCAATCATTTCATCCTAATACCATTCAATCCTTCCTTCATTTCGATATTTGACAAATGTAAAATTCCAAAACACTTTCTCAAAGAATAGATCGCACAAAGCATACGAATGGAAAGATAAGTATCTATCGGCTACTTAGCCGAGTACAACAACTCCTTCACCCAACGATATACAAAAAGTCACGGCCTGTGCATGAAAATGATGATAACTAACTTTTCCGAAGCATCCTCCAAGTCATTCTTCATGGCGTTCAATTCTGCCAATTGATTGGACAAGGAATGAAGTTGCATTCTGGCCCTTCGCCGTTGTCTAACAAGAAGTGCAATGACCATTGAAAGAAGAATTAACTGTAAACATATCAATGACATTCTCAATATATGAGTACAAACCAGAAGAGCGAGTGCAACATCCTTCATTCGTGAATTTGTCTCTCTGTGTCCAAAGAGAACAACATCGAGGGCAGAAAGACGAAGTTTCTGACGATGCACAGATATTTTAATGTTTAATTTATCTAGTAGAAAGGCTGAATTGTGCACGGCCAATCTAAATTAAACATTACTTATCATCGTGTAAATGAAAATCAAATAATCAAACCTGGGCAAAATTCGTCCGTCCAACTTTAGATGTTCAATGATTGAAATGTATTGAGGAAGATTAACTACATGAGCCATCCAGTATGCCAACTAAATAATAAATGGTATATAATAATTAAGAGTAGAAAAGATATAACCTCCTGTGTGGTCCAAGCTCGTTCAGGACTTTCGAACCATGCTTCCCATAGATCATCAACAGTAATGGCATCGTCTTCACCGTGGAATGTCTTCTCTCTCCTTGCCCGTTCAGTTGATCGCATGTTCATGTCTTCTGCCATAAACTGAATTCAAGTCTTCTTATCGAGTCATAAATCATTCACTCACTCCGCTTGTTTCAGCCCGGTCGATACTTCCCGAGTGATCATCGTCCATTTCTTTGTGAATCTCCTTGATCGCCTCGAATCCTTTCGCATCTCGCACCTTTTCTTCTTCCGCAGTCACTTCCACGTCTGTACATTTTGTATTAAATTTACCATAAATTAGCAAAATGCAAGAGAGAATTACATCTGATTATTGGAAATGAGAGAATATATCGAATCAGATTACACTAATCGGTGTTCCATTTCCAACAGATAAGCCCTGATGAGAAACCTAGACTGGTGAATTTGCCCCCTCAGAGGATTATTAAGCAAGCAAACAGAAAATGAGTGTATGAAGTGATTAAGACTCACTCCGTGTCTTCTTCCCCCTTTCTGATCCATTATCACTTCCAATTGCCAGTTGCGACACATGTAGCAATACGAACAAGAATAAGAGCTGAAGACGCATTTCAATCGATTCAGCGCCCGATAGACACCTTTTACATAACTTCCCTCGCGGAGGGAGTCGAAATGCCGATACCTATAAATATTGACAATATTAAATAGATCCGCCGTTAAGTCGAAGAAATTATCGTGATCGGATATCAATAGCGGGCTTTCGGTGAACGAAATAAATATTTGCAGACAGATCAACGCTGTAGAATCAAACAGAAGAATAAAAGTGGCACTACACAGAATGACTACATCAAACAATACCTTCTGTTGTTCGAATATTTTTCTAAACATCTACTATATCCCATCGACCCAAACAGGGTAAAAAGAACGAAATAATAATAATAAAAAAATAAAAATACTGCACCGAGAGCACCGTAACTCGGTCCGTAAGTGAAGAGACCGTGACATAGAAAATAGTGTCAATACGGTAATATTGTAACAACTTTTATCCGGTCCTGACATGATTTTCTGTATAGTGGAATTTCAAATGTAATTTCAAATCGATTTTCATAGCGTGATCGGCTGAATTTTTAGTGATGGGCAGGGGGTTCAGATAGAGGCCACTACGGGGTTCCAGTTTATTCTTTGGTGAACGTGTCTAGTGCTTTCACGAAAATATTGGAATAAAACTCGATATTTTACCATTTTGAATTTTATGACCCAGAATTTTAAATGAAATAATAATTTTTTCAAAGCTGTGGAGAAAACGAAGATGGCACCGTTGTAAAATTTCCGAAATCTTAGCACACTTGACCACACCCCCCTATCTTTCCCCGCATTTTTGCAGTATATTTTTGAGAAATTTTTGTCATTCTAATATGGAGGTTAGTCGAGAATTAAAATGATTGAGGGGTCTTTGAAATGTGAGGGAACTGTAGTATGTCGTGTGAGAGGTAGGAGGCGGGGAGCGTGGCTCTGCTCTTTCCCTCTCTCTACAACGGGCGAGTTTGCAGGATCGCTCTCCCTGTGAAGAATACGGCAGAGACGCAGAGAATATACCTTTGTTTCGTCTGCCTTTTATGGAGAAGGAAGGGCTGGTACCAGACGAAGCATCTTCATCCATGGATTTCATAAGGCAGGGTCTCACAGGTATATCCATCATTTTAACTTCTTCTAAACCGGCAATTCATCGATTGATTCAAAGATGCACGTTTCGTCGTTCTTTCTTTATCTCCTATCTTTGCTGCGATAGCGGATGAGATGTATGAAAGCATTTGCTTGGAATTTGAGTGAAACGGATAGGAAATGGCTCAGGGGAGTAGGGTGTGCTCGTTTGGGAATGTGTCTCTGTGTGCATTTGCCTTGTTTCTGTCTGCTCGTTGACAGCCATTGCTCTCCTTTCCTTACGTGATTAGGAGATTGAGTAGTGAGAAATGAAGGATGATAAAGGGGAGAAAGTATTAGAGGGAACGGCTCTGTTCACTTTCGTCGCCTTCTTCACCATAACACGTGATGGTAGCGGTATTGTGTCCTCTTGATGAGAAGAAAATGATTGGAGAAGAAGACTATGTGAACTGACGTCACTCACAGATATGGATTGGTAGTTTAGAACGATTAATTTGTGCCAGTGAAAGGCTCAAGGACAGTGCATGAGGTGTGACATAGATATGGGCCCTGAGGGGGAGATAACTACACAATGATTGCGTCATTCATTTCAGATGTCTTCGGTACTTTTGACAACTTTGCCGATCGTGTGTCTCGTGGGAGGGAGAGAAATGTTGGAATGTTCGGAGTGTTACCCTGCACACCTCGAGCAATGAGGTCTATCACTCCATATACACAAGAAGGAATGACTGCTAACAGGGATTCTAATTTACCTTCTCCCCAACAGTGTTTGAAGGTATATCATTCTATATTCAACAAAGACTCTATTTTGTTCCCATATCTTTCCGTTGATAGACATAAATTTGCAGAAGATGATAGCGATTCCATCACTTCTACTTCCTCTGCAACCTCCTCGGAAGACTAATGATGATGTCAGGCCAAATGGCACATCTAAAGAGGTATCATTTGATCATAACATTCCCGTCTTAATACTTATCACCCGCATGGATAACTCGATATGAATTGGCGTAATGTTTTCTTTTTTAGTTTTACAAAGTTTATTCACAAATGTTACCGTTGGTTTTCCTTGCTATGTATACGAACCATACGTGGGCGGACTTCGTAAAAAAATTTTTTTTGCAGAGTGACTCCCATTAAACAAATTTTTCGTAGAGTGCCTCCAACGTCGAAAATGGACTTTGCAGAGTGACTCCGAACTTTTTTTTGACTTTTTGCAGAGTGACTTCGTAAATTTTTACGAGAGTGCCCACGTATGATACGAACCATTATTGTTTCCTAGACTATATTTATTAGAGAGAACAGAGTGTGATATAGTAGAGAAAACGTGGAAAATTCCTAAATGTGCCAACACTACAGTATGCCGTACACTGAAGACCATTACTATGCCCATTACTGTAGTAGTGTTATGTATTACGAATGCATTCTCTCTTACCTTCTATTTCACTTGATGAGGTCTTTGCATGAATTGCCTGCATAGTTGTTTCATTACATAGTTGTTTTGCTTAGGAATGTTCCGGAATGGAAGCAGGCTCTTCCAATTCCAACACTACCGATGAGGATAACAATGAAAATAGAAGAAACCAAAAGAAGAGGAAAAGGGATAAGGAAAGAGACGACAGTGAAGAAGCTCCTTTAAGAAGAAAAGAGAAATTTGAAGTAAGCCCCAATAATATATACACTCTTAAATTGGACGAGGTATTTAAACACTGTTATTGTCTAGTATGTACTAAGTTACTTGGATGAATTGTCACATTAAGTATGTGGCTGTTCGACCAGAGCGATCGGAAGAAGACAGGTTAGTATTGAATAAGAGGATGCAATTGAATAGGAATGTTAAGAAGGATAGATGCTCTGTTCGAAGATCACGAGTCTCCTCCACGAGGAAAGAATCCTCCATCACCAAAGGGAAATGAAAGGGAAACAGGGACATCAAATGAACGAAGCCATACTCAATCGTATGTTTCAACTCCTTCTATCTACCCGATTAACTCTTTAAATACATGGATGCATTTTTAGTTCTGCTCCGTCAACATCTGTCCGAGAAATTCTCGATAGAATGCAGGTATTTTATTAAGTGGATTACGTAATCATGGTATATTTGTGGTCAAAATGTTTCACGGAATGCTGAACTCATTTAGTGAATGCTGAATGAGTTCTGTATGCTTTTAAATTGGACTGGATGCATTAGTTTGTAACGGGTACAACATCATTCGAATCTCGTAAAATTTAGTTAATATTCGCCTGATGGATCCTATTAATATTACACGTGTCATTTATAATTAAATAAGGATGAAAATAGTGGCATTAATAAGTAGAATGAAATGGATTGTTGACAATTCGCAGGTCCCTCCTTTGTTACCCAGAATGGATGATGTAATGAAGAGAATAAGAGAGAAAGAGAAAGAAGAAGGAATTGTGAGGACTGAAAGAGAAGCAGAAAGATTGAAAAAGGCGAAAGAACAAGAGGAAAAGAGAAAAAAGGATGAGGTAATAGAAATAAATGAGTGAATCTAATGAACTGTTGACAGGAGAAAAGGAAAGTTGAAGATGATGAAAGGAAAAGAAAGAGTGAGGAAGAAGAAAGGAATAAGAAGAAGAAAGAAGAAGATGACCGAAGAAGGAAAGAAGAGGTTCAATATTTTAATGAATTTTGATTAATTACGTTTATAGGAAAGAAGGAAAGCGGAGGAAGAGGAGAGAAAAGAGAAGGAGGAAAGGGAAAGAATACAGAAGGAAGAAGTAAGTTATATAATGATTCCATTTCAATTTATTATCATTACATTCGTGTGGTTAGAATTGAAGTGTTTCTAACGTTAAGGGGCTCATCAATTTTCAAATTCTTAGCGCAATTTTGCCTATTGAAACCTGTTTTTTTACAGTTTGGTCTTTACATCGAACTTTTCCCGTTGGAAGCGTCAATTTTACATAGTTGCAAAAATTTACCCCTGCTTCCTTAATTTTTTATGCACCATTCCCTCTCCCTTCGCAGCCATTTTGAACGCGAGTTAAAGGACGCCTTTGGTGAATGTTCAACTCTTATAAACTGGAAGCGCATTTCGATAGGGGTGGCCCTGGTGACAGAAATTCGGAGATGTCGAGAGAAACCGAGGCAAACCGAGAGATGTCGAAAAATTCAGAGAAGCTGGGCGAATCCGAGGGAAACCTAGTTGATGGAAAGCAAGGGAAACCGAGGGAAAATTCAGAGAAACCGAGAATCGCTGATTATAATTGTAACACGGCACGCGTGCGTAGTCATGTGGGGATAAGTATCTGCTGTGTTTTCAGAGTCGTGGTTTAATTTCTAAAAAGTTTTTAAAAAATCCCTCGAATTTCCTCAGCTTCTCTGGGTCATTTATAATGATCCTACTCCTGGTCATCCGGGACGTCATTTGAAAAAAATCAGAATGGAAAAAGTTGAGGGAAGCATGGTATTCAGTATAAATCGATTTCACAACCAATTCTGAGGGGAAGGAATGAAAAATGTTTCACCAGAGGGGTCCTTTAACACAGAATTTTCACTCATTTTCCAATTACATCTTATCGCGTTATTGACAGCTGATGGAGAGCGGGTTTTCACATATTATATACGTTGTCACGAACGAAATTGATTGAAAAATGCACATCAAAACACTAACTATGTAATTGTTCATATAACTGTTCATGGTCTTTTAAACATTTTTTTCCATTTTGAGCACGGACCTATTTTCGGACCTACCCTTTTCGTCGAATTTTGCGAGGTTGCCACCCACTTCGTCAATTTTCATTTAAAAAAATTTATTTAAACATTTTTTTTACCACTTTGCCACATCTCGAAAAAACTAGGAATTAAAAATATATATATTTTTTAATCAATACTGATTAAATGGGTGGTTTCATCTATGTTGATTTAAAAATTTACTTTTATAATTCCTGTTTTTCGTGATCCCCAAGTGACAGGGATCAAATCTGTATAATGTTCAAAAAAAATTTTTTTTTAAATTGTCGAAGTAGGCGGTAACACTTCAAAAAAATAGACGAAAAGGGTAGGTCCAAAAATAGGTCCGTGCTCAAAATGGTAAAAAAAACATGTTTTAAAGGATTTTGTCACGATTTTTGAAGTTGGTCTCAGATGAAAGAGCGCAAAATTCTGAGCAGAAAACTTGTTTATACATATATTCAGAAATCGATAGTATTCGGGATACAGCGCTTCAAAGGGTGCCCCCAGCCCCAAGCTACTCTGTTTATCCCCGCTAAACGCAGTAGCCTGGGGGCTGGGAGCACACTTTAAAGCGTTGTATCTCGAATACGCGTGATCTTTGACTATATCTGTAAACAAGTTTTCTGCTCAGAATTTGGCGCTCTTTAATCTGAGACCAACTTCAAAATCGTGACAAAATCCCTTTAAAAAAACCCCCCGTTATATATGTGATTCCTAAGAGGTGACATATCATGTAATACTAATCATTAAATTATTATAAAATTTTGCAGGAAGAACGTAAGGCGAGGAAGGAACGAAAGAAGAAAGAAAAGGAGGAGCGACGACGTAAAGAGGAAGAAGAGAGGAAAAAGGAAGAGGTTAAATTCTACGTTTGAATGAATTAACAATTACAAAAATGCATGACATGATGTCACTGACATTGTGGTTTCACTTGCATGGTTGCTTTCTTTCTTGATCCCCAGATGATGAGGATAAATGAAAAATATGAAAATTTTAATTATAAAATTCTGATGCAAATTTTTTTAGTAAGTAAGAACCTTAGTTGTAAACTGCAAAATCACTCGATGAAATGCAAAAATTTTCCTCTGATCTTTTAATAACTTATTTGCACGGGCCTATCTGCCTTTGCCCTTTTTATGTCAAAATGAACAAAGTTGAGACCGCTTGTTAACGATATTGGATACAGGGAAAGTGAAAATTATAATGACAATAGATCTCTTCCATTGAAAACAAATATTTGGTTATGACAAGTTTTGATTTATTGACCTGGTGAGGAACGAGGCCACTCTTTACCTTATGAAAGAAGAACGAATGAAGATACAAAAATCGTAAAATGTCCCCTCACTTAGTCACAAAGCTATATTGTATAATTTTTGCTTCATTTCAGGAGAAAAAGCGGGAAGAAGATGAGAACAGAAAGAAAGAAGTGAGGAAAAAGGAGATGGAACAGTTGAAAAGAGAAGAAGATGAAAAGAGGAAAAAGGAAGAAGAAGATAAAAGGAGAAAGGAGGAAGAGGAAAGGAGAAAGAAAGAAGAAGAAGCCAAGAGGAAGGAAATTGAGGTTTTTAATTATTCTATTTAATACATTGATGTGTTTTGTATTGTTAATGGTAGTGAACATTTGTGTAGATGTATCAGTTTCACTATTGATGCTGCCACATTTTTGTGATAATCATTCTATACAATTGTGCGTTTTGTATGGGGCACCCGAAAATTGAAGTTTTAACACGAACACATCCCATATATGAGTAGCACACATAATTACTCCCTTTATATAACAAAATTATTCGCACAATAGAAAATGCCGCTTTTGCAGGAAAAACAACGGCAAGTTGAAGAGGAAGCGAAGCGAAGGAAAGCAGAAGAAGAAGAAAGGGAGAGATTAAAAAAAGAGGAGATCAAGAGAAGAATGGATGAGGTTTCTTTTCAGAATTTTCACATAATTCTATCCTTTATTTTGCAGGAAAAGGGACGACTGAAGGATGAGGAACGAATTAAGGAAAGAGAGAAAGAGGAAAAGAAGAAAGAAAAGGATCGAAATTCGCATGTGAGTTATTTAAGTGCCTTGTGCACAATGTAGTAAATTTAGAATTTGAATTTTTTCCAGTCCAAAAAACAAAAATTAAAAAAAGGCCACAAAATTGAAAATACAGTAACTCTTACAATTAGGGATCGACTTATGGAACGCATTTGCATTTTCCTGTCTGTGCTCTTGTGCGAGTGTTTGTCTATCATTCGTCAGAGACAACTGCTCGCCAATGCCGCCACACATAAAATATACAAATCCATCCCAAAAGTCATGACTCACTCTTTATGTCAAAAATTATTTCCCTATGAGATATGCATGAATTTGTTGCCATTGAATACATGCAACAGCACGCGACATTTTTATATGATGGCATGGTAGAGTGTATTCTAAAACTAGAAAATGTTGGTACCATACATACCACAAACGATTTTTTTCAAAATGGTCCAATCGGTTACAAATTTGGCTCAGACGTAGATGAAGTGTGTTAACGTCAAAAACAATACATTTGCTAAAACGCTCAAAAATAGATATTTCGCGGTCCGCCAGGATCATCAATGGTTCTTCAAAAATGTTTCTCCCTCTGGGCTATATTTGGTAATTTTAGGCCGATTATTACAAGCGCTGATTGAAAATAATATAGTATACTTTTACAGTTGAATGTATCAAACAGCCATGGAATTCTCAATCTTTCATCTCTTTCGCCTTCAAAATTGGAAATGTTGAAAGAACGAGACAGGCAACGAAAGAAAGGAGAGAAAAAGAAGGATGAAAACGAAGAAAAGGACAAGAAAAAGAGAATAGATGTTCATTCAGGTATATTGTTTTATTTCATAATTGCTATAAAAATAACATTTCAGCTAATATTGTGGATAATAATTCAAAGAAAAAGGATGAGAAGGAAAAGAGAAGAAGTGGAGAAGAGATTAAGAAGGAAAGGAAAGAAGAGAGGAAAAGTGGGGAAGGGAGCAAGAAGGAAAGGAAAGAGGATAAAAGAAGTGGAGAAGTTATCAAAAGGGAAAAGAAAGAAGAGAGAAAAAGTGGAGAAGATATCAAGAAAGAAATTAAAGAGGAAATAAGAAGTGAGGTAGAGGATAAGAAAGAAAGGAAAGAGGCAAAAAGAAAGGAGAAGGAAAGGAGTATATTGGCTGTTGTGAGTGATTTGCAAATGTATATGTGATGATTGGTTGTCATTTGAGTCGTCATCTCGTTCATCTCCTGCTGACAGTCATAAGAGTCATTCACGAGTATCAACTCCAATTCCACCTATCAATCATCTTACTTCTCTTAATCATAGTCAGTAAGATCATTTCGATCCATAAGAAGTGCTTAATGTCAGATGTTCATGGAGGAACTTCTATTTCTCTTCCATCAGTTCAATCATTTCCTCACTGCTCTTCTACTTGCATGGTATGCTTCATCTTTTTTATTATATATCTAGAAAACGGCATGATCTGTCTGTGCGGGCATGAATATTACCGTCGCACTCATTTCTCTATAATGACGTTATAGTGCCGAGTTGTTAGTATATATTAGGTTGGCCCACAAGTTCTGTCGTATATTCATTTCACATCAATTATCTTCGTGTAACCTGATATTGGCCATTGCCCATAATTATCATAGACTCCCCACACAAGACCTCACTAGCTGCCACCATCACCAGCCTCTTTCG
>JACMIF010002087.1:1868-19674 GCA_014805445.1 Diplogasteroides magnus | reverse complement strand
ATTATTTGAGGCACTTTGGCACGTAAACTTTTTTTGGAAAAAATGTATTACGTGCAGTTTTTAACGCTCTTTAACATATGTAAAAACTGGAGATGGGGTTTTTTGTTAAATTTTTTAAATGATTTTTTAAATGAAATCGGAGTTGTGTTTCATACCCTATTTGAAATTTTCGCGAAAACCTATAATCCGAATCTAATCTCCCCCGTATATGTCATAGAACTCGCGAGAAATAATCGAAACATTTCGTCATAGTCATAAAAATTCAAAAAATCATTTTCATGATCTACCACCCCCCTAAGGTTACTCGCCCAGGTATGTAATATTTTAAAAAAATACAAAAGACATAGGTTAGAAAAAAGGTGTACCAGGCTCCCATTGTGAGCCTTACGATCAGTACGTGACCGGCCTGATACCTCTTTAATCTTTGGATGTATCTATTTACTGTCAACAGCAATTTTGTAGCCCGAATAAAGACGGTCATCCCTGCAACTGTCAATATTTTATCAAGTGAAAATAAATGAGATTGAAAGCATTGAAAAATGTCAACCAAAAAGAGCTTTCTGACAAGTGCCTTTAAGTTCCGCGGAGCGGTTGTCTCTACGTTGGACGTAGAGACAACAGGTCAGCGGAAATTATTAGGTTGAGCACTAACAATGCGGATTTTTGGACCGGTACCCGGGGATTCATTCCATATGTATATCATTCGAGAGCACTTGGGGGAAACCAAAGAAACCACCAATAATTTTTGCCCAATCGGCCTCCAGCAAGGAGAATGGGTCAAAATAGGTTAAAAAATCGATATTTTCAAAACAGCCCAAATGATATATCAGTCGATAGCGCATAAAAATTTGACTGAAACGCACCCATTTTTAACCTTTGAAAAAATTCTTGCGAGAAAAAATGGCAAAAAACCTACTTTTTGGACAATTATTTTTGGATAACGCAATATATCTCCTTTACACAGCAAGATAAGGGCATACTCCAAGAAGCAAAATTTATTGGTTGGTAGTCCACTTTCATATGCGCACACATAATCGAGGATCCGAATCAAAAATTTTTTTCGTTTTTTTGGAGGTACCCATGGTGAAAATGGTCCAAAAGTCGAAAAAATGGATTTGCTTCAAACCACTACCAATCGACTCAAAAATTACTAAAATAATTTTTAAAATCGTTTTCAGCCATTTTTGAAAGAGAAATTTTTTTCGACTTTTGGACCATTTTCACCATGTTTTTTAGGGGTCATGGGACCCCTAAAAAATCGGAAATTTTTTTGTCTCGAATCCTCGATTTTGTGTGCGGATATGATAGCGGACAACCAACCAACAAATTTTGCTCGTATGCCCTTATCAGACCGTGTAAAGGAGATATAACTTAAAGGAATGCACCAATTTGCTCAAAAAAGTAGGTTTTTTGCCATTTTTTCTCGCAAGGATTTTTTTCAAAGGCTAAAAATGGGTGTGTTTCTGCCAACTTTTTATGCGCTATCGACTGATATATCATTTGGGCTGTTTTGAAAATATCGATTTTTTTTACCTATTTTGACTATATTTAGATTTTTTGTTAGCCCCTATCCGTCATAACCACTAACAATGCTAGGCTACCATTACCTAAAGCTTTTACCAATACTCCTGGAATTGAACGGGAGTTACAGTATGATTTTTCAAAGTTGGTCGACTCGCGCGCTTTCGACCCCTCTTCCTATACTTTACTGCGTCCTAGCTCAGCGAGTAGAGCTACCTCGAAGGTGTCAACAGACAAAATGTAGCCAATTGAACTTCCGATAATCATGAATTTTTTCCTCGCTCAGTTCTCAATATTCGCGGAGTTACAGCGGAAATAGTGGGACCTCTCAAAACGTTCAACGTGCAGTTAGGACATTGTGCTTCTTCCAGCTAACGAGTAATATCAAGAGTATTATAAAAACAAAAGTTAGACAGTTAAAGTTTTCAATTACGACCACAGTACGCAAAAACGCTGTTATGGTACGACTTTTTGGTAATATCTATGAATTTTTGGTGACAAATTTTGCTCTTTCCGCTGTAACTCCGCGGATATTGAGAGCTGACCGAGTTGAAAATTCATTGTTATCGGAAGTTCAGTTGGCTACATTTTGTCTGTTGACACCTTTGAGGTAGCTCAACTGCGAGAGCTAGGACGCACACAAGTAGAGAGGGGTCCAAAGCGCAAGTCGTCAATCTTCGCTTTTTCCCGTGTTCGGAACTTTTAGACTCGCCGTGGCTCGGTCAAAAGAGCTACTTCGAAGGTCTCAACGGTATATTGTAGCCAGCCGGACGGCCGATGTCGTTAATTTTTTTCTTCGCTCAATTCGCAATATTCGCGGAGTTACAGCGGAAATAGTGGAGAAAACCGAAAAAATTTGCTAGGACCTTGTGACTCTCCCATTTGGCGGGTAATAGTAAGAGTATTCAAACTACCACAGATGGACCATTTAGGGTTTGAAGTACGGCCACAGTATTCATAAATGTTGTTTTTGGGGGTATACCGGTATGATTTTTTTGACAAAAACCTAAATAACATAGCCCGTTTTGATTTTTCTGGGCTCCCCCAAAAAAGTTTTAATACTCATACTATTACCCGACAACTGGGACAGTCACAAGGTCCTAGCTGCACGCAGAAAAGTTTTCGGTTTTCTTCACTTTTTCCGCTGTAAATCCGCGAATATTGAGATTTGGGCGAAGAAAAAAATCATTGTTATCGGCCGTCCGGCTGGTTACAATATACCGTTGAGATCTTCGAGGTAGCTCTTTTGCCTGAGCTAGGGCGAGGTAAAATGTGCCGAACAGGGGAAAAAGCGCGCGAGTAGGTCAACTGCGGAAAATCGCGCCGCGCCTCATTATTGTCGCAGAAGCTGGTGATGGTGGCAGCTAGTGAGGTCTTATGTGGGGAGTCTATGATAATTATGGGCAATGGCTAATAGCAGGCTGTGCGAAGATAATCGATGTGGAAAGAGAACACACAACTTGTGCACCAACCTAATAGAAACATTTTTATTTTCCAAAATCATGAACATTCTGTAATTTACAGCGAAGCTTTCCGGCGCTCGACATGGCATGGAATTTGTGTAGAATTTGGAGAGTCTTTTTCTTCAATAACATCGGCCCTGATTGGGAGTTTCGAGATGCCAAGCGCAAAAAAACTGTTTTTCGCATATTCCAAATCTCGAAAATATGATATTAGAGTGCGCAATAAGTTCGTGTAATTTTTTTCGAAAATTCATTTTCTCTACCTGTATTTCCGCACACATTAACTGCGGTCGAAGGCCATCATTACCACATATAGTCCGGTTCTGACGTTCCTTATAACCGCGATCTCCGACCTATACAGGATCTTCGACACGATTTTTCCAAATGGACCCATTCCTTACCACCAGGGCCCACTTTTGAGCATTTTTACATGCCATAATTCGGAGAGTAGAGGTAGAAAATAAGTGTCAACTAATGAAATGTAGCGAGATGAACGAACGATAAGTGTGAATTTTCTGCTTGCTCAAATCTCAATATTCGCGTAGTTACAGCGGAAATTGTGGAAACAGTCACAAAAATTTCAACGTACAGCTAGCACCTCGTGCGTCTCCCAGTCAGCGTGTACAGTAAGAGTATTAAAACTATGATAGGAGAACTGTTTACGATTTGAAATACGGCCACAGTACCAAAAATTACATTTTTGGTATAACTTTTTGAAAAAAACATCAATAACAGACTTCGTTTTGATTTGTTCTGGTTTTCCTACCATAGTTTTAATACTCTTACTATTACACGCTGACTGGGAGACTAACAAGGTGCTAGCTGTACGTTGAAATTTTTGTGACTGTTTCCACAATTTCCGCTGTAACTACGCGAATATTGAGATTTGAGCAAGCAGAAGATTCACACTTATCGTTCGTTCATCTCGCTACATTTCATTAGTTGACACTTATTTTCTACCTCTACTCTCCGAATTAAGGCATGTAAAAATGCTCAAAAGCGGGCCCTGGTGGTAAAGAATGAGTCCATTTGGAAAAATCGTATCGAAGATCCTGTACGCAGGATAGGTCGGAGATCGCGGTTATAAGGAACGTCAGAACCGGACTATATGTGGTAATGATGGCCTTCGACCACAGTCAATGTGTGCGGAAATACAGGTAGAGAAAATGAATTTTCGAAAAAAAATTACACGAACTTATTGCGCACCCTAATATCTGCCCGTATAGAGGCATCGATATCAATCGAGTAATCGCTTCTTTTTTGCTTCAGACAGCCATTGATAGCAACCTGTATTCAAGGTGGCTACTTACAACTGACTACACGTCGCACACGTAGGCCAAGTGCGAAAAATCGCGCCGCGGCTCATTATTGCGGCAAAAGCTGGTGATGGTGGCAGCTAGTGAGGTCTTGTGTGGGGAGTCTATGATAATTATGGGCAATGGCTAATATCACGTTGGACGAAGATAATCGATGTGAAATATTGATCTATCATAACTTGTGCGTCAACCTAATACAATAGATGTAAAATTTCAGTTTCCTGCGAACGAATAAGTATGACTGGTACGGAATCGGAATTATCAAGGATTTCATGGCAGGTAAAAATTTCTTCTTCAAAATCGCAATATGTTGGATATTTTTAGGAGTGAAATGGGAGAATAGCGGCAATTTTCCACGAGTTTCCGTGTGCGATTTCCCTGTAAGCCATTCGCATCCCATCTGAAGTATTAAATGCAATACCCATATTTTTGCCGTGTTTCAGTCAATGGTGTGTTTTCCCGTTTGTCCAGAATCAAGAGGAGAGTTTAGAGAATCGGCTAACTAGCACACAAAAATGATAGTACCCAATTGGCCAAAAAGGTAGCGGACTAAGAATAACAGTTCTGTTATGATGCATAAAAACAAAAGAGCGAGGAAAAAATGGGTTCAGATTCGTCAAATGGCCAACATCCAGAAGTACTCAGTGCAGTGTGTTTTAGTCATCAACATGTTCAACGAGAAGATTTTCCTGTTGCTCTGGTTCTGGTGAGTTTAGACTCGGGAAAAGAATGACTATGGCCGGTCCCCTCCAACTTGGTTTACATGGATATTTGAGTAACTTCTTCCATGACTGACTACTATTTATCTGACAACTTGTGGATGCCCTCCTTTCTGAACTCCGCAGGGCGTGAGGCGAAATATTTCTTGAGCTTAGGTCTCTGACAAATTTTTGATATTTTTGAATTTTTCCTGTACTTTCAAATGTAGGTATAGTTAATTTTGGTGGATATTATGAATGTTGGCGGTGGAATCCACGGAACTGCTGAGGGGCTATTGATCTACCGCTTTCGTTTTTATCATTTTTTCCCTGAAAACCAAAACGTTTCAAAATCGCACTTCCCATTTATTCCGAAGTGTATCACGAAAAAGAATGGTGCCTGTTCAATGTGTATCATCCAGGTAGCATACTACCACAATCAACTTAGTTTTTGGATAGGGAATCTCCGGACGCTCGTGGAAAAATATATAATCAAAACCATAGAATGCTGTCAGTTTCACTGTTAGTCACTTCTAAGACTTTCATATAAAAAGTTTGCTCCATCCTCCCGGAGCAAAGTTATCGAATGGCTATGGCATCGATTATTATTTAGGGAAGCACAAGTATTCAATCCGCATTTGGGCTGGTGACTGCTGCTAATGTGGGTAGACAGAGAATTCTTCGAATGATCCTAATCGAGCAATCGAAAAATCACTCTAAATCTGACTAAGTAACTGCAGTGAAATACAACTTGAGCCGGATATTAAACCATTTCTGTAATCCTTCGGTAGTTTGCATAATTATTGTTAAAGAGCAAGAAATTACCTTTTTACTGGGATGAGAAACTTGAAAAAAAGCGTTGGAGCTAAAATTGCTCATTTAGACATTTTTACAATTTTGCGTGTCAAGTCACGGAGAATGATTTGGTAGTTTCTACTCTGCGTCCCCTTGTTCCTTGAGTAATGGGCCATGAAAAGCACTCTTTGGTTTTGGCCTTAAAATTCATCCGTAAAATTTAAAACTCATCAATGGGAGTGAGTCCATCATCCGACCTTGCATGCTATTGCGCCTATTATTTTCCTTGATAGGAGGCAAAGGGCGTCCAAACGTTGCATGCGCATTTGTAGTAGGTCACTGACAAACACGACCCATGTCAACCCAAAGTATTAGGTTGATCGGAAACTAATGTCGCGTTGATTGTTTACCCTCGATTTTTGCACACATTGATTGTGGTCTCTAACCACTATTGCCATAGTATGCCTACATGTGCCCCAGTCCACAGCCAGCTCCTTTACCTCTCCCTCCCTGCAGTCACCCCGGTGCGATCTTTTAAACTTGGCAAACCCATGATTTTATGACCACACTTTTGGAATTTTGGCCGCATTCTTCGTGAAGTAGATATAGAATCCAACTATGAACTGATTTTGGTAGGCAATTGAAGGCCCGAGGCACCCAGGCAGCCGATTGTTCAAATCTCAAATTTCCATGGAGTTATGATCGAAAAACCAAGACTATACAAAAAAGTGACAAAATGCAGCTAGCCATATGTGCTTCACAGAGTAAGCGTAGAATGGCTGGAGTATCAAAACTGTGAATTTTCAACTTGAACGATTCGGAATGAACAAAGTTATTAATGATTTTATCAAAAAATCCAAAATCAGTGTACCCAAAAATCACATTTTTGGCTACTGTGGTCGTATTTCAAGTGCAATCCTGGTCTCCAACTAAAGTTTTGATACTCCAGCCATTCTACGCTTAATCTGTGAAGCACATGTGGCTAGCTGCATTTTGTCACTTTTTTGTATAGTCTTGGTTTTTCGATCATAACTCCATGGAAATTTGAGATTTGAGCAATCGGCTGCCTGTGCGCCTCGGGCTTTCACTTGACTATCAAAATCAGTTTATAGTTGGATTCTATATCTACTTCACGAAGAATGCGACCAAAATTCCAAAAGTGTGGTCATAAAATCATGGGTTTGCCAAGTTTGAAAGATCGCACAGCGAAAGACTGCAGGGAGGGAGAGGTAGAGGAGGTGGCAGTGGACTGGGGCACATGTAAGCATACTATGGTAATAGTGGTTAGAGACCGCAATCAATGTGTGCAAAAATCAAGAGCAAACAATCAACGCGACATAAGTTTCCGATCAACCTAATAGCTCTTCTAATTGTTTCTTTGTGTGATAAAGATGGAATGGGAAAGGACTTATTGCTCAACCTAATAGCTCGAATCCTAATGTATAGATTCGAATCCCATCTAGATTCATTCGTAGCGGTTTTCTCTCACAACCGAGGGACAACTGCTACGAATGAAGTTAGACACAATGGGATTAGAATATTAATGCAAATGTATACATTAGGATTAGAATCAATGCAAATAGTGCTCGAATGCGACACCCTAATGGTTATTACCCAGTAGGGTTAGCAGTTGGTATGTGACAATGATTATTATATGTTTCACGAAAGTTGTAACTTTAGAGAGTTATGATCATGGAAACTTAATCGAATTCGCATGCCAACAAAGGTGTTTTAGAGACGGATCGACGATCGCGATCGCTTCTCCGTCTAACTCATTCCGTGCGGTTGTCTATTCACCAAAGATACAACCGAGAAAAAATGCCGCAGATACAAAGAATATATATCTTTATCCACTAGGCAAGGTGTTTACTACTAGTGTTATAGCCCGCAAGGCTGTGTGAAATTATAATACTTTGTGAAAGGTAGAAAAGGAACGGATTCGCATGAAAGAAATGGCAAGATTGAACTGAAGATAAGAGCATAGTGCACGAATAGACTAGGGAATCAAAGTGATAGGTATGTGTAAAATGGCAGTCACTATACGAGAAAAAGAATGTGATGGAATGAACATAAATCAATGGCAATCAAAAGTGAGTGAATGATAATGCAGTGAGGAAATGTGAGATGAATAATAGTTAAATAATGGGAACTGAGGATATTTACTGATTATCTGACATTCTCTCCCGAACAATCCATTTTCCTGGTGAACTCATTTTCACGACCTTCAGTCCAATAACAGTGAATGCCATCTCATGGGCTAGATCATTCTTCGAGCAAGCTTCTTTCCAACAGGCACGATAAATGAGAAGATCCTCAGTGCAATAATTAGGACGAGCGTAAAGAGCAGTCACCTTCCTTTGCTTTTTGACAATTGATCCATATGTACCAAAGAGAAGGGGAACTTCAGCCGATCTCTTGGCCTTTGATAGAAGATGAAGGAAAGATAGGGTATCCTGGGGACTGTCAAAAGTGATGATGCAAGGGGAAGGGCAAGAAGTAGACTTAGAAGGGAGACGGTAGAACTTAGTTGCCGATGGCGGTCCAAAAGTAGTAATGAATGAGTTGAACGCTTCGATATTATCAACGGCCGTCTCCAATCCTCGTAGAAACACTTGACATTTCCTGAGCCTATTATTCTCTTCTTGACGCAATGCGTATGATACGATATTTTGGAACTTAGAAGAAGGAATAGAAGTGAACTCTTCATCGGGCAATGAAGAAGGGGAAAGTTGTAGCTTTTTCATTAGAATAGAATGTCCTTCTTCTGTCTTCTGGTAGAGAGATCGAAGTTCAAGTATCTCGTCATAGATCAGAATGAGGGCGTTTTGCTAAAACATTCAAAGTGGCCCACCGTATGACCAACCCCTAATGCCCAGGTACTTCATCCTCTTCGCTGCATCCATTTTCACCACGCTCTCATGGTTCGTATTGATGACCCTGTCGTGTTTCAGTCAATGGTGTGTTTTCCCGTTTATCTAAGAAGTCGAATGCTTGAGGTTCGTCGCCCAGCACCTGGAGCTGTCAGCTCTGCATGGATTCAATCCGACCAATAAACGTAAATATTATCGCATCTCTTCATTCTATCCTAATTGAACATAACACGAATGACGGAAAGATTGTTAGCGTTCATCTCCTCGTCATACGGGGTCAGGCAGTCTTGACTTTCCATAGATCTGATATGACGAATTTTCTAAACTACAAGGGTTTCTAAAATGGTAATTTTATGTTTCTTGTTCATCTAATTCATTCGGAGCGGTGGTTTATCATAAGAGAGAGAGATAATCGCTGCTCGGAGATTAGCCGAATGAGAAATGTACTTTAGGAATTGAAGAAGTGATTTTTAAAAAAATTTAAGCGAGTTTCAAAAAAGAAGTTTAGGGGGTCCCACCACGACTTGTTCGTGACATCTCAAAATATACGGTAGTATTTTGCCTCGGTTTACTATTATATGGAAACCCTTACCGTGATTTAATGTGAAGTAGATGGAAAAAGTGAAGTAGATGGAAAAAGTGAAGTAGATGGAAAAAGTGTTTATGGCGAATGATCTCGCCATAAACACTTTTTCAAAAAACAAAAAGATCTCGAAAAAGTACTGTTGTGGAAATATATTTTTCGAGACTTTCAGAACAGGGCATATTCATAAAGACGTTTCGCAAAAATCACTTTTCCTGAAAATTTTCCCTAGATGAAACTTTAAAAAACATTTTTTAAACAAAAATTTTCAAGACTTTGATCGATACTTGCCAACTTTGGGCATCAGTATCTCGCAAACCTTGGCATTCATTGGTATGTTGTTTGCTGGGTGCGCAATTCCTGAGTAACAGGTATTAGAAATGTTGACCCCAGTGGCTCATCTCACTAGCATTTGGCAGAAAGCGAACTGAGCACCCATAAACTGCACTCTTACAATCTCCTTGATATTGCAAAACTCATTATTCTCAAATAAACTTGAGATGGGCGGCTGGGCTAATGCCTGCACAATTTCTCAGGAATAGCGCACCCAGCAAACAACAGACCAATGGCTGCCTTGATTTACGAGATGCCCAAAATTGTCAAGTATCTTTCAAAAATCTTGACAAATTTATGTTTTAACTAGGGAAATTTTCCGAAAAAGTGATTTAGGCGATATGTTTTAGCCCTGGTCTGAAATTCTCGAAAACGATATTCCTACAACATTATTTTGTGAGGTCTAACATGGTGTTTTGAAAAATCAAGCATCGAAGAAAGCCAAGTCTGTGTGGTGTTACTGTGGGCTAACAATAAGTTGTGTGTATATCAAAAAATTGAGCTGAATTGGACCATGCATTACAGAGATATTCTAACTCAAACTTTCTCATAGAATGCGTGATAGTAATGATGATCCCCACTTCCACAGCGCTAATACTGGATTGTCACTCATATTTTTAAGGGCTACGAAATCGGTAAAGAAGAGAATTTCATATTCGTCTAAACTCTTCGGACTGGTTGTCTGTCGAACGTAGAGGCAACTGCTCCGCAGATATTAGACGAATGAGAAAAGTTCTTTACTACCGATTTAGAAACTCTAATAATCACGAGGGTAGGGCAAAACGAGTCATTTTGCGAAACAGATTTGTGCTGCTCAGGCGATTCATTGAGTTGCTAGCTTGACTAAATCTACTGCCTATCAACTATGCAGTTCGTGTAGCCTCCTCGAAGTCCTCGTCTAGCATTACCTTAGCCCTTTGCTAAGTGTCCATGTCCCGTATGAGCAGTAACCTCGGGCGGAAGATCCCGGACGAGGTTACGAAGTGCCCAGGGACATTGTGTGAAGCGCCAACTCTTAGTGCGGTAGACTCCCAAATATAAGTCCCAGGACAAATCAGACGTAATCAGAATGGCGTATGAAGAGAGAGAGAGAGTCGAAATATCAATGACAAGTTCAATCTGTGAGCGCGAGAGAAAGAGACACAAACAGATACTAAGACTTGAGCTCGGACACTGGCCGCATCTGAGTTCTTTACTTCCCTTCCTTCTGGCAGCCCAGAGGGTATGGTCATGTGGAACGCCCTTCCATATAAAATGTAATCCCCGAACGAACAAGAGTTATATCTACAAAGCTTTATAAAGAACTTACATAAGAAGCCTAAGCCAACAGGGCCGTGAAGAACGCTTGCTAACTACTCGCTATTCTAACGGGACGCCCCTTTCCTCTCCTCTCTCTCCCGCTCCCACTCTCCTCTCCGAGCTTTATCTCTCGCTTTCTAGAACGGCGCTTCTCCTCGCTTCCCCGGGTAACGCTAGCATCAAAACATCTGGAAGTTCAATCCCAACCATCCGCAGAACCCCTCTCCCTGATGGAACCACCGTACTCGCCCAGGGAGGATCCACTTGCCTCCCCCACTCTATCCCCTGAACGAGAAAACTTCCGAGACATAGACTGGCTACTACCGTGACCATACACTCACCAACGACGTAGATTTGGTGGAACTAGTGAAAATACTTTTAGTGCACCGTTCAGATGAATAAATCAGGCAATTAACTGAAATTAGTTCACGATAACTTTCAACGTGAGCTTTGTGTGGCTGAATACCAATGAGATTCGATTAGACTTCGGGTCGTGGGCGGATCCTCCGGAACTCCGTATCGTATTTATCCCAATGTGCATAAATGTAATCCTTTACTTATCGCTAAGTCATCAGCCATACGAAAGGCTCGTACTCGGAATTGCAATTCAGTTGGGATGCTTAATATTGCTGTGCATATTTATGTCCCAATTCCACTCAAGGAAGCCAAAAGTGGAGGCTACGAAGCGCTTCCCGCCGGAAATCAATTTTCTGGCGCGAGTCGAGAGAGATGAATAGACACAGAGAAAAGAGAGAAAAAACTATTGATTTTTCTCGCGGGAAGCACTTTTTTCGGTCGAAATTTTGATGATTTCGTCATGTTCTGTTGCATTTTGTGATCCTATTCTTTTCACAATATTGTTCGGTTGTTTGATATTCCATTACCATAAACATCTCATCATTCGCTTGCACACTCGTCTTCGTTTTTTTTCTCTCGGATATTATCGTCGCATTGGGTCGCGCGACGAATAATGCGATATGATCGCGCCGATCTCTCAAAAAATGAGAATTTCTTGGTTTTTTTGTCCTTTTCCTCCCTTATTTGAAATTTCACTAGTGAAACCAGTGAAACTAGTGAAACCGCTGGATCATTGCATGCATGATACACCTCCATTAGTCAAAATTTTATAATTTTATCGCCTATAAACAAAAATTATTTCTTTTTGTGGCCGGATCATTGGGATCATGTCCCCGCGGTCACCCTCGTTGTACTCTACGCCAACTGGGCATATAGGATCAACCAGTAACTGAACAAACGCGTACAAACATTAAAAATTCAAAAATCAAAGCTACATAAATAGTTTATATACCCGATGCAGAATTTTATTCTGAATTGGGCTGTCAAAACTAGAAATTTTAATTCTTCCTCTAACGAAAGTTATTTGACTGGGAGAACGGGGCGATTCCGCCGGATTCCGCCGAAATCGCAGTGTAAGGGGCGGAATCCCTATTACTGTACTATGCGTCCAAATGACCACTTATCTATCAAGCCATTCGGCAACTAGAAACAAATTTTGCTTTGGTATCCGACAAGAACTTTGTGTAGTTGTGTAGCTGAAAATTGTGAGCTCTATGTTTTGTCGTTTGTCTGTTTCTTGTCGGATCAACTTTTGGCATAAAAGTGTCTACGCCAAGTGGGAGGAGATTGCGGTCCCTAGGTATAAGAAACACTATCTGACCCAAACTACACACGGCACAAAAATGTAAACCTCTCTTGAAAAGTTGGTCAAGGGTACTTCCGAGAACGGCGAACAAAACTGTACTTCCACAATTTCAATATGTGACGTCGTCGTTGAGTATGACGTCACGAAGTTGACCAAACCCGAATGCCGACTCTGTCAACTCGAATTTTTACCCCAACACATAGCACAGTTTTCGAAATCTAACCGAAAAATAAAAAAAATTCAGTTCGGCACTTTTTTATGACCGTCATAATAACGACATTTGCTCAAAAACCATTTTTGAACCATTTAAACCGATTTTTCTCGTATAGGCGCTGATCAACTACATTTTTTATTGACTGACCGCGGAAAATTTGCTTTCGTATAGGATGTTTTCAAAAAGAGGTTTCCATAACGAACTCGCGTCACGCGAGTCGCGTTCGGTCGGTGAGATGAGTGTGATGTTTCTGTGGCCGAGTGGGATGTGAAATTCGGACTGAAAAAAGGTTCAGCATCACACAAGTTCAATCCCCGTGGATGTGCATTTGTTTTGCGAATTACCGGAACGCAATGCGGATCATGAGAAGCACATTGCTCAACATTTTTATCATTTTATAGTCCGTTTGCATATTGCGAGCATAAATTATTGCTGCATTTTGCCGTTCTATTCAATAGGAACATAATTTATTTTCATTGGATTAGCAGCTGCTATTCTTCTCATTTGCGAGTGTTCTTCTTCTTCCCTCATTTCTTTGGTACTCACAAATGAGGCATTCCTCCGACCATCTTCCGTCTCATTTTTCCGCTCTTTTCCAATTTTTCGGACCAAATGCATGGCTGTAGACAACCCGGAGACAGCAACGCGCACTCCCCGCATCCTCTCTCTCACTTCCTTGCACATTCTTCAGTTTATTTGCAATCTCTCGCCCTCCAACGCTCTCTTGGAGGGCGAGAGATTGTTATGCATGTTAACTGAGGGACTGATGTTTTACAAGCGACTCGGTTCATTGCACCGAATCTTTCTTCCCTGGTTGTTCGATTTTCTTCATATTCTCAATTGCTATGAAAAGATAATAAATTTTTCTTCGACTCTCGTTTATTTCACAGTAATTCTAAAGGTATAAAAATTTAATATGCACTAATATTAGGTTGGCTGATAAGTAACCCTCCATTTTTAATAAGTTGTGTATTTCTGCAGTCATTGGCAGCCACCCCAAACCAAAGTGGCTACTTACAACTGACAACGTGCCATACAAGCACACGGCGTGATACGTCTAGGGTTCACCTGCGCGGCTCAGAACAAGGGTCGAAACGAGACGCATTTTTTTCGATGTTATAAGAATCAGAAAAAAATTCGCCAAAATTTTGAAAAAGCTCTCCAGATCACCCGTATTTGCCACCGGGTATGTTAGATTCTTAGCAACATATTGCTTACATATTGACACTGATAAAAGTTACAATTACGGTTGTTATGGCCTATGATGCAAAATTGGCGTCCACGAAATTGACCCATTCGCACATTTTTGTTCACTGTAGCCGTAATTCGAACTTTTATAGGTGCCCTGTAAAAATTTCGTTGCCTCAGGGCATCAAAAAATAGGAAATAGTTTCATGCCCTGAGGCAACGAAATTTTTTCATGTCAAACCGACCTCAGATTCGTGATCTACGGGGTCGATTTACCCTAAAACCAAGTTTTCAGCTCATTCGGAGACAAAAAGTTATTTCTCATTTTCACCATGACCCCCGTTCATGGTTCGAAGTGCGAAAAATGAAGTCCCGAGAATAAAAATATCATATAGCACAATCAACAGCCTGCATCAGCAAAAACAAGAAAAACTAGGTATCACAGCTACGCTTGAGAAATGCCGTAAGTTCCACTGGAAGAAACCTGTTCTACCCCCCAAATTCAGGTGGTCAGACAAGTTTGACCTCAATTTTCCCCAAAGACCGCATCGTTAATTTTTTCTTAAAAATATATGTTATGTAGAATTTCCTCGGCTTTCATAATTTGTGTGAAAGTCGCGGGACAATCATTTGGAAATTGATGATAATGCAGATTTTCTGAGATATCTCCGTCGCCGTTACAGATACGGTCATGCTCCACGGAAAGTAAAATAAAGAGAAAACAATTTGCTGCAGAATGAACCCATGGCCAGCCCTCTACGATGACATTGAATGGAGTTGTGATCGATCAAACATCATGACGAAATGCATTTTTAAAACGATTGCGAATTTTTTTCAGACCGAATCGAGATTGTGGCGCCCATACCTTCCTCTCAGGAAAAAAACCAGAATTTAATTCGAAAGTTTTCCACCCGGTTCCGGACTAGCTTGAGTTGAAAAATTATCGCGTCTTAAAAAATTTCCGTAAATTTTTTCGTAAATTTTACGAAATACTTTTTCGTAAAATTTACGTTTACGAAAAATTTACGAAAACCCATTTACGCACAGCCCTGTTTCCCATCTCTCTGTCAACCGTTATGCTTGCAGTTTCCTTCGCTCTTGTCAGAATCTGGAGAAGTCTCTCTGCAATGGCAAAGACCATCTATGATTTCAAGGTGACGATACTCTTGTCTTATCGCTAGATTCTTGTAGGTCTACGACGCAGATGGACAGGTAGTCTCCATGGAAAAGTACAAGTGAGTTGTTTGACATCTAGTAAATGACATGAGCGCCATGGGCATTTGCACGATAATGGTGAAATCATTCTCAGAATTCTCGCGGTGTATCTCTCCATTTCATCATTATGGCGGAAATGCCCATGGCGCTCTTTTCTTTCACCCTTCACATCTTGTAATTGTTTGATTTCCGTAGGAACACAACATAGGCTCATGTGTTCCTTCAATAACTCAATGCCAGGGACAAAATAGTACATTTCCAAACATTTCCTCAGAAAAAATCACATAAGGGTCCCCCCTTATGATTTTTGACCCCCCCGCCCGCTGACCGACTGACAAGCTGTGATTTGGTTAGGGGAAAGGTCGTTATCATCGTCAACGTTGCGTCTGAGTGTTCATTGACGAACAGCAACTACATACAACTCAAGGTGGTGTCTGCTAGGGGCGAGAGGGGGGCAAGAGTCCTTTTAGGAACTGCTGGACAAGAACAAGGACAAGGGATTCGAGGTTGCTGCCTTCCCGTGCAACCAATTCGGAGGAGAGGTTACACTCAACATGAGGGATGTATGACATGTGAGAACCGGCGTTTTGTAACCAGATTTTTGAACCTGAGATGATCTCCAGGATGGCATTATTTGAGCACGGACACTTGCCCACAATCCGTAACTCTGTTAATTTTCATTTTCCCGATACGCAACCAACAAGAAAGCTGCTTGTCTCGTCGAAACAAGCAATTTTCCTGTTTGTTGCGAATTGCGGATTCCCGCTCTAACGCCGGGAATACCGACCGCTGTACAAACGGAAAAACTTATATGAGGTTCCCAAACGAAAAGTCCCAAATGTCATACATCCAACACGAGAGTACTTCTAAATACATCTACTCCTACTCTAGGAGCCCGCATGTGAAGTCGACATTCGCAATTTCGTTTCCAACAAATTCTCCTTCGAGCCCGATCTGTACGCGAAGATAGAAGTGAATGGAGAGAATGCAGATCCCTTCTGGAAGTGGCTACAGAAAGAGAAGGTGAAGGAAAAAGAGTCAAGAGCGAGCAACATTTCGCATTCAGGGAGGAACTCTCTTCGATGCCATCAAATGGAATTTCACAAAGTTTCTTGTCGGAAGAAATGGAGAGGTCAGTTTGCACTATGGTTGGCAGTTTGACTACGTTATGGGGTTAAGTTTCACGGAGGACATCTTCAAATATATGTATATTAGCATTGAAACATATCCCATAAAGCAGTCAAACTGCAAACCATAGTTTGTACCCATCTCGTGACACATTTGATGCTTTTCAGTTGATTGCTCGTTACGGTCCTACAACTGAGCCAAATTCGCTTGAAAATGATATTGTGAAGGCTCTGGATCAGCCACCAGCCAAGACGTAAATATTGCCCACCCTCGTTTGAATAATTTTGTCTCCATCTAATATATTCATACATCTATTTCCAGTAAGAACAAAGCATTTCTTGTAAATATTAGGTAGGCAACTAAGTAACTAGCCATTTTTGATGAAACTTCGGTATTTCTTCAGCCATTTATAGCAACCTCTATTCAATGTGACTACTTACAACTGAGTCACACACGTAAACCGCGTGATATGTTTCGGGTTTACCTGTGAGGCTCAAAGCAACGGTCGAAAGTGGACCCATTATTTTCGCCAAATTCAGTCAGCATCAGATAAAAATTCGCCAAAATTTTAAAAAGCTCTCCAGTTCTGCCCTATTTCCCACCGGATATGTTAGGTTCTTAGCAACATATTGCTTACATATTGGCACCCTAACCATTTTCTCCCTTGAGTTATTGACGAAAAAGTGCCAAAAAATGCCATTTTTTCAAAATGGTCCTATGTTCACCAAACTCCGCTCGTATCTAGAGGTTACCGTAGAAGAAATAAAAATATATTAGGACACCGACAAAAGTTTGAAATACGGATATTATGGCCTATGATGCAAAATTATCATGTGTGTAGAGGTTACAGTAGGAGTAATTAAAATATATTGGGCACTGATAAAAGTTCCAATTACGGTTGTTATGGGCTATGATGCAAAATTGGCGTCCACGAAATTGATTTTACGATTTTCCGAACGCTGATTTTTCGATGTTTCGCAATTTTTATTTCTCCTAGGTGGCCGAATCAGACCAAATGACCATATGTCTGATAACGTCCACCCATACCCCTAACACCAACACCACATAGTTTGGACTCTAGTTCAAATCGACGGCGCCACCACCAGAAACATTCTAAAGATGTCGATTCTCTCCAAGAGCTCGTGATAAATACGCTCACGATCCATTCGAGGGCAATTTTGCAGCGAAATGCTTTCACTCTTTTCAGTATTCTAATGTCGATTTTTTAATGTTCTCTAGTTTATTGTTAGCTTCTATTTCATCACATGAATTGCAAATCCCAATTGGTTTTATTGAAAATGATTAAATTAAGCATACCAAATAAACAAATTTCCGCAATGGGGTTTCAGCACCAAATCTCATGCGATTGAAAAGCAAATATTAACCTGTGTGTGTTCCAAGACAATTTCGCCCTATATTCATCGTTGGTTTTTGTTTCCTTGGGGGGGGCGGGGGAGGGGGGGGTGGGAGGGGGGGGGTGGGGGGCGGGGGTGGGGCGTGGGGTGGGGGGGGCGGGGGGA
>JACMIF010002086.1:0-19676 GCA_014805445.1 Diplogasteroides magnus | reverse complement strand
TTTTCTAAGTCTTTGCTTCATCTATGTAGAGCTTTGGGACCGACACAATTTTGACCTCAAAAAATTACAGTATATAGATTTCGATATAGTAATTTCAAAATCTGTTGTTATCTCACCTGCATGCGGGAAAATGTTTTCCAGGAAAATTCATGGAAAATTTCAAAGCGCCATTTATGCGAAATTTGCATACAGAACCACATCTGAAATTTGTTTTGGAATATCATGGTTAACACCTCTGTCACTATGGAACATCAAACTGCCATGAAAATCACGCAAAAAAGAGAAAATAAGAAACATGCCCTGAGGGCTTATAAAATCAATGTGAAATTTTCATGTAAAATGAAGTATGCCATCGTGATCAGCGTGATCAAAAAATATTTTGTTGTGAATTTCAATATGTGCTGCAGCCTCATTCATTCGCCCTCTGAGAAGATCTGTGATATCACGAAAAGATATGACTGTAAAAAGGGATAACTGTTGGGTATCATTTTCGGAGGATGTCGAGAGTAACTTCTATATTGCTTGACTTCACGTTGTGTTTCGCGAAATAATTATAATTTTAAGAAAATGTTTTTGATGATTCACTCTTCCTGTTCATTTTGACATTCGTAAAGTGCATACATCTTTCACTCCAGCATCCGTCATGACTTCATCCACACATGTCATTGTCTTCTGAACGAGGTCCTCACACAATTCATTGAACGTCGTCAGGGAGACATTGAATCCGACGCTGAAAGAGAACCAAACGCATATTTTAATACGAAGTCAAGAACATATGACGAGCGGTGGGAAATCACTAAGTTAAAATTAGTCGCGATCTTTAGTAGAGCTCGCTAATCGCACCTCGTTCACACCTCGAAGTGCATTCCATTTCTCTAAGTATTTTGGAGCGTTTGTCTACCAACGGCGAGAGACAACAGCTCCGAAAGACTTAGAAAAATGGAAAGCACTTCGAGGTGTGAACGAGGTCTGTATTCATTACTCATGTCTACAATGAATTCGAAGAGAGTAAAGACCCACGGTCTGCCGTTCTGTGACTGAATCTCAATCCTTGTCATGGCTTGTTCCGCGAGGTTCTTCTTGGCCAATTCACATGCTTCCATCAGAGCCCATTCTTGGCCAGTTATCGAGTGGTCTGAACTATGGTTTCTAAATCGGTAGTCAAATTCATTTCTGATTCTTCCATTATCCTCTGTGCGGTTGTCTCCATGAGAAATAGACAGCCGCTTTGCGGAGAATTGAAGAATCAGAAATAAATTTGATTTAGAAACCCTAGTCTGAACACCCATTCATACCTAGCATTTTTTTGTGAAATTTCGTATTCTTTTCTCTTGCTGGGACCACCTTTCGGAGTGATTTGGTTCTACGCTTTGAATTTAATTGAATGGTTTGGTAAAACGAAACCGCGTAACGATTGTCCTTACAAAGTGCTATAAGACTATAAAGACTAACTGAAACATAAGTCGTTAAATAATGATAAAGTCTCACCCGTGTCCGTGAATCTTGTTACTGCTTCGTCGTATAATCTCTGTGTGAAATCTTCCCCACCTAGTAGTTGAGCTCCTGAAAGCGCCAATGAAATTGACAGAGGCCTTTGAACAACGGTCCATTAGAGTTTGATATGGATTATATTATCGAGGGTTCAAATTTCGCTTTCTGAGGGAGTTGCTGACTAGAGTTGCTAAAACTGTAATTTTACGCTCGAAAGTTCATTTCTCATTCGTCTAATCTCCGAAGAGCGGTTGTCTGTCACGTATGATAGACAACCGCTCCGAGGGTAATTGGACGAATGGTAAATGAACTTTCTCGCATAAAATTGCCGTTTTAGAAACACTACTGCTTACCTTTGGAAGCCATCACTCTCGTTACGTTCGCTTTCATATCCACAATTGACACATCGAATGTTCCTCCTCCTAGATCATAGACGAGAATTTTCCTGAAACAGGGACCACATTGACTCCTAATTCTGATATCTGAGCCTCTGATTGTGAGTAGGATTTCTAAATCGGTAATAGAGTGGTGGGAATCGTGGACAACGACGAGTCACTCTTACGCTACTTTTCTCCTGCGATCGGTTGTCTCTCATTCACAGTGACGTTACCGACGTTGCCGTTACCGACGTTACCGATCGGTAACGTCGGTAACGGCTCACTCTAACCATCTTCTTCTCCTGAGAGCGGTCGTTTATGTCAATGAGAGACAACCGATCGCAGGAGAAAAGTAGGGTAAGAGTGACTCGTCGTTGTCCACGATTCCCACCACTCTAATCGGTAAGCAATTTCATTTCAGATTTTTCCATTCTCTGGAAAGCGGTTGTCTCTACGAGCGATGGGCAACAGCTCCGCGGAGAATGGAAGAATCAGAAATGAATTTGATTACCGATTTATAAACCCTAATTGTGAGTAACTGAGACACACAATTAAAATACTCGGTTGAAGAAAAGGGCTAATTGTTGCCTGTCATACATTGCCTTGCGAAACGGCGCCATTTACATTTGCGCCACAATAGTGAAATGGACACTCGTATTGACTAAGGGTTCTTAAACGGTAAATTTGTCGTCATTCTTCTCCAGAGCGCGGTTGTCTCACTCCATGATAGACGACCTTGTGGCGGAGAAGAATGACGATACATTTATCGTTTTTGAACCCCTGGTATTGACGTCGGTCATTCACAGCATAAACCCATAATATAAGTACTTTCCACTTGCAAATACCTCGATGTGCTCGAATTGTTGATGATTCCATAAGCCATGGCCGCGGCCGTTGGCTCATTCAGTAATCGCAGCACGCTTAGTCCGGCGATCCTGCCTGCTTCAACGGTTGCCTGCAACGAAAGAACATTTTTTGCAGGTTGTCGCTATTGGGACATTATTGACAGCCGTCCACTTCTAGTCGTCTAATTTCATTCCAAGCAGTCGTCTCTCACTTCGCAGAGACAACCGCTAGGAATAAAATTAGAAGGCTAGAATTGGACGGCTGCCAATAACGTCCCATTAGCGACACCCTTATTTTTTGTTCTTACTGCCCAAAATGCAAGAATAGATCACCGTTTATCGAATCGACCGGTGATGGGTGAAACACATATTTGACAAATTAAAATGACCTGTCTCTGCGCATCGGTGAAGTTCGCGGGAACAGTAATCACTGCTTCCTTGATTTCACGTTGAAGATATTTTGATGCGACGTCCTAGATTTGGGGTTGTTTACAAAATATAAAAAAACCAAAAGGCACGAAGACATAAAATTTAAAGGTCATCATGAGTATGAATACTGAATATTAGAGTGTCGTTTGCGAACCATTTAGTGCATTTGTCATGCCTCTAATCTCAGCGGTGCAGTTTTCTGTAGAATTCAGAGACAACCGCACCGCTGAGAGTATAGGCATGACGAATGCACTAAATGTCTCGCAAGCGACATCCTACTGAAAATGCTTTACCTTCATGTGGGCCAGAATAGTGGCGGAAATCTCTTCAGGATACATCGTCTCTGTTTTGTTGTCCACTGTCATTCGAACCTGAGCAGTTCCCACGTTGTCAGCGATTATCTGCAAAACGGTTGAAAACTAAGGTGTCGCTAATGGGAAGTTATTGACAGCCGTTCATTTCTAGTCGTCTATTTTCATTCCTAGCGGTTGTCTCTGTGAACGGAGAGACATCCGCTAGGAATGAAGTTAGACGGCTAGGAATGTCAATAACTTCCCATAAGCGGCACCCTAATCAAAACTGGTGTGAAAGTGGTGAAATAGTAATAAAAATTCTCCAGACTCATTTCATCATCGTGGTGTAATTGTTCGCAAAAATAAACTTGGACACACCTCGAATGGCAAGCTCTTCCTAGCTATAATCGGATCAAACGCTTTCTTGCCCATGATGCGTTTCACTTCTAAACACAGTGTATAATTCTAGTCATAGCTCATCTTATTACAAATCATCCTAACTGAACTGTAGCTTTAGTCTATTTGTCTAACAGTTGATACATATTCCGTAACGGCGAAATATCACGTAAAATGAGAGATCAGGGTGGCACCCAGGTGCGATACGCGTACAAGGAATAACAGTTGAGATAGGATGCATAATAAGTATGTTTCAGATCGATTACTTCCGCTCAGATCAAGAAAGTGAAACGGTGCAGTGACTTCAATTTTGCTTATTCTGTACAGAACTAGGCGTTCCAAATCGGAAAATTTGTCTTAATTCATTTATGGGACGCGGTTGTCTCTTCACCTGATTAGTAACAGCGCGGTTTTATCTATTTATAGCCCTTAATTACTAACAACTGTTGTTGGCAGTTTGACTACTTTCTGGGTTATGTTTCACAGAGGTATATCTTTAAATATGTAGTAGCTTTGAAGCATGACCCATAAAGTAGTCGAAGTGCCAATCATACTAACAACCCACGATAGATTGTGTTCATCGGATGTGTTCCCCTTCTTGTCACTGCATCTTCTCCCACAATCACCAGCTTATCAGCGAAATAAACGACGGACGGAGTGATTCGGTTGCCTGAAATCGTTTTGAGAATGATTTCCTCATCCAAATTTCGTGCAACTGCAAATGAAGCGACGAATCAATGAACGGCAAAGACTACTATGGTTGCCAGTGTGATTTTATTGACAGGTTTGTTTCACTGAGGGTCATTTTCAAATGTATTGCAGCCTTGACACATATGGAGTAGTCAAACATCCAACCATACTACTTACCAAAGCCGTTCGGTATTGCGTGAAATGCCCCGTTGCTGTCGATATATGCTACACACGAGAATGTTGTACCGAGATCGATTCCGATGGCGATGCTATCAGGCATTCTGAAAACAATGAATCATGTTTGCCAGTGATGGTATTGTTTGAGTATGCGAACGAATAGCGAAACACTCAAACAACGAAAATGAATTGCGGGAATGCGCAAGTATGAAGAGCTCAAAACTAGATATTTTCTATGCTGCTACCAATGCTGGCAAATGAAAATGGTAATTTCGCTGTTTCTAACGTATTCACACTTCCAAAAAAATCTATGCGCTGAATTGACATTTTCTAAATGCACAAAAAGCGTTCTCTGGCTTTGAGACCTCTCTTTCTTACTTCTCCTGATATTTTATAAAGCAAAATTGTGATCAGCAGTAGAGAGAAGGCGAACAGTGAAAACAGCGGCTCAAACCCTTATCAGTCGCATTCAATGCTTGACCCGTTATCATAACAGCCTCCCATCTGTTATGGGAAAGTGAGAGAAAAGAAAGTAGAGACCGTGAATTGACTCAGATATTGACAGCCGTTCTTTTTTTTAGCCGTCTAACATCATTCTTCATTCAGGAATATATTTTGCCTATCTGCTATAGTTGTTATCGTTCGGAAATTAATCAGAAAATATAGTTTGCATCAAGCAAACATGAATATCCCCTTGTCTTTTGTTCGTCGATCATCCGAAATCTGCGAATTGATGCGCAAGATCAACTAATATCCACCCGTTTGTGAGCACCTGAACCTTCTCGGGAAGGAATTTCCTCCCAATTCCGTTTTCCCTCGCATTCAGTAACTTTAGTGCATTCGTCATTCCCGCAATCTCAGCGGAGCGGTTGTCTATTACATGAGAGAGTCAACCGCTCCGCTGAGATAGATTGTGGGAATGACGAATGCACTAAAGTTACTGAATGCGACACCCTAGTGTAGATTGTAAACAAACAACGTGCCGGTTGTATACACGTACTACCGTGGGAACTCTTTCTCTGTTTCTCCTTCATTCTCTCTTCCGCACCCTCTGATTTGTCTTTCTTTCTCTGTCACTTCCAGAATCTCGGAACTTTCCTGGATAAAAATTGTTTATATGCTCTGCTAACACATTTTGTTGTTGTTTTGGACTAACTTCCAGTGAAGAAAGAAACACTAGTCGCCATTGCTTAGATATGTGTATCGGTAAAAGGTGCCTGAATGATTGACATGATTGCAATCAAACATGACACTTGTTGTACGAAAGATGCAAATCGGCGTGCTTCCCTTTCTTTCATTCAAGAATCGCCTCCCGTTCTTCCCTGTACCAATCATGAAGTATTCTGTATCACTGGTCAGAGTTCACCCTTCCCTCCTTTTCTTATCCTCTTTCTTTCAACTGTCTCCCTCTTCCGTTGGCAACAAAAACCATGTTTCCGTTCACTATCTGTCGTGTGTGCGTCGTAAATTCACCCTTGCAAGGTCACAAACAAACAATTTGTCAACGTCCGCACACCGCCTGTTCTCTCCATGCTCATTCAATACGCCTCTGTTTTTTGGTTGCTCTATTGGCTTCCCAACTGGGTTTTATCGCTATCTCTTTCTAGTACTCACTGTATCTACACAGATTTATCAGATCCAGAGAATTGACTCTATATGAGTCGTGTTATTCGAAGTTGCGGCACTGTGTGCCTTGAATTGATTCCGTTGTGATTGAGTTTCACAGTAATGGTAGAAATATTTTTGCGATTTTCGTTCAATTCGCTCCCCAAGAAGAATAATCCAAACCGCACTGAGTTGATTTGACTTGATTGTACCGACATGAGCAATTACTCCTTCCAGTCGTTCTTTTCTTCAGTTCAGTTCATAAAAACGTTCCGAATCACATTTGTTAGGCACTGACATTTCAATTGGAGCAACTCTTTCCCCTTTCCTTCCATTTCAACTCGCAAAAAGCGCCGTGATCGAGATTGATTCCCCCAACATCTTACTGTGCTGTCTCCTAGAAGGAAACCTCGCTAATAGGGTGTCGCACATGGCCAGGTACCCGGGTTCCCTGCCAGAATGAATGAGGCTGCTCGGCCCAAATGGGTTTGGAGGAATGAACAGCGCTCTTGTGGGCCCATATGGGTAATTGCATTTTTTCAGCCATATTCGGTCGGTAATCTGCAGTTTGCCTATAGATAGATGAGCAATTGCACATTTTATTCTATTTTGTGTGGTCATCTTAGGATATTTCATAACGCGCGAATATGTTTCAACGAGTGATTATTGCTGTCAAAACAATGATCTCAACAATTAGTCAGCACCGCATTCAATTAGTATAAAGTAACCAATATCACATCCTCTTCTAAGCAAAAAAACGCGTCTCGCAGATCACTATCAACCAGGACGAGAACGCGTTTTTTTTCGCTGCAACTTCGCTTCTGATCCCCGTGATTGAATTTAATTTGCTATCACAGTTGAACCCGATTAGAAACTGTTCTGCCGCGCGATTAATCTCCCTCGAAAGTCAGTGACTGATTTGTGAGAGACAATAGCTTAGGTGGAGACGCAGAGAAAAGTTCGCGAGTTTTCGAGAGGATTAATCGCATGGCAGATCTACCCAATTTAGAGCAGGCGAGGATTGGCTTAATTGGATTAACACTTATCCGAATGAATGTTTCAGAGGGACAAAGGACTTAATCCCATTCAATTATTGTGGGTTGTCTAACGACTTTCTAATTGCGCTCATTCGCAAGTATCTCTGATTGTCATTTAATTCACGAGCTCGTAAATTTCAATGATCGGATGATACCATGCAATGAGATACTAAATGCATTCCTCATTTCCTGCCCTATTAATGAATGTGAAGCCATTTTGACAATGGTGCTGTCGACACTTGCGCGATAGCAGATCAAATCAAATCAATCATCCATTATCCTGTCCTGTCCTGTGTGACTGAGTCCTGTCCTGACATGGTCAGCGAACTGTCACGATGACCGTGAAGAAACACGATACACGGTACAACTATCGCTTCCGTACTTCCTTTAGCAGCCCATTGTCTGTATATGTTTCATGTGCATATCTAATGCATATTGTTGAATTTGGCGATGCTCCTTTTCTTCTTTTCTGCTTGGTACTAAAGGTCAAAGATAGCAACGCGCTATAATTGTGAAATAGACAAATGGGCCATCGTTGTCGTTATTCTCATTATATAAGTGTGCATTTCACAAGGAGGATTCAGCAAATGCCGATGGCGTGCTGTCCTTTACTCTCGTTGAAGCAACCCCAATTCGTAATTCATCTTGTTGCTGCTTGTTGCTACGGACGACAGAGTAAATGAATTTGTTCCTCGTCAGTTATCTGATTTCAATGCAATGACGGGGCACAAATCTGATATCGTGAAAGTTCCCATGGCATGCCATGGAACATCCAACAATGGGTAGTATATTCGTAATCCACGCTTCACCCACGCTTTCAACCGTATTTATCGTGCGTTGTAGAGATTCCAAAACGGTAACCGAGATTCCTTTCTTCGCGTTATATTAAGGATCAATAACAGTTACCGGCGATGTAGATTTGGGCTCCCATATCAATTCATTTAGTGCTTTTCTCATTCGTCTAACCCCGCAAAGCGGTTGTCTCTTGATGCGATTGCAAACCGTTCCGCGTAGGTTAGACGAATAACAAATGCACCAAACGAATTGATGAGTGAACCCTAATGTATTATTGTGGAAAACCAACTTGATATTCCGAGTACACACACTCCATCTGGATGACGACTGTGCACTCACAAATTTGCGTGCTATTGTCCATTAGACATGATTTTGAATAGGTTTCACGCTCAACATATAGAGGCTGACATTCAACTCCGTTTACCACAATAATAGATGTATCGATGCCATACTCCTCTCTTTGCTCATCTCACCCCGCGGCACATCTTCTTCTCCTTCATTTTCATCTCGTCACCATGTGACATTTCAACAAATGGATAGGTAACGGGTCTATTCCCACTTCAGGCTGATGTGGAGTGTCGACACTATTGTTGCAAACGGCTGCCATGCATTTGCATCTAATTTTTTTCTGGAAATTTTTAAATATGAACACTCCATCTAACCGTTTTCTGCACTATCTATGTTCTCTCTAATTTGCGTTCTATTTCGTATTTTCTTTTTCTCTCTTATCATCAGACGTGAATCCACGTATGTTTCAATTGCAAAACAAATGGGACGACTTTCAAATTGGTTTACACCGCTGCATAAGCTTCATGTAGTAAATTTTTCTGTTCTAGCACAAATGTCCAGTTTTCTACCATGCGACAAGAAGTTTCCTTATTGTCGTAGGAGTATGTTTCACCGCGCTGAGATAAGCTTGTGTGGATCTGTGATTCAATGGGAGAAATGAGATCTTTTCAAGCATCAAAAGATGCAATACGGTTACACGCACGGTTCAGTTTGATTGCCCTAACCCTAGGGTGTCTCTTGCGAGACATTTAGTGCATTCGTCATGTCTATGTTCTCAACGGTGCGGTTGTCTATAAAATGCAGAGACAGCCGCACCTTTGAATGTAGAGACATGATGAATGCCCTAAATGTCTCGCAAGCGACATCCTACCTAACCTCCCTTGATCGCTCTTTTGCATAATCCCCCCTGTTGGCAGCTTCCCCTGCAGTGACCCGTGATAGAAGGGAGATGATAAGATACCATGATGATAAAGCACTCTGCGTCTCTAACCCTCTCTCTCTCCTTGCTCTAATCGTCTGACTTTCTCCAATTCTCTTGTCTCTCCCCTCTCTCTCGTTGCTCTGACCGTCTGACTCTCCCCATTCCCTTGTCTCTCCTCCTTGTAATAAGCCCCTCAGGGGGCAATCCAATCAGGTTTCATCATACAAGAATGCAATGATTATCCATCACACAAGCAGCCACTGAATCACGTATTATGCTTCCCCGATGTTTTGTCTTCTCGGCATTTCTTCAACTGATTCACACCGCTTCTGGTTATTTTTGAATTTCCCGCCTTTGCCTGATTCAAAAATGTCTGAATCAGGCCATGCCTCTCCAAATTCCCTGTTGGAACCAATAGTTATCAGCGATCAATCATGTGCACTCCTTCTGCCCTTCTGTTGTCCATCCGTCCGCTATTCTCTTGTCTGTGTTGTTATCTCTTATTGAACAGAGACGACAGATCAAGAGAGAATGAGAAAAAGAGAGATGATTCGATATTCATAATCACTCACTGGAGCCATTCCTGGTCGGTTGTCAGCTTGCGATAAGAGATTATTACTGCCGAATAAAATGGCCAAGAATAAAGTGGCTACTTTACGATTTTGAGAAAATTTATTTTCCAACAAATTGGCAACTGAACTATCCTACTGCAAAATCCGTAGAATTTATCGTTTCCGTGATGCTTATCCTATTGTTCATTGATATTTTAGATGAAATCTACTCCATCGAAACTACCGAGCATGCTCAGCAATTATTTGATTTTTTTGCTTAAAGAAGCCACAAAGGGAGAAAAGGGAGATTGTTTTGCATGCACTTTCGGGTTCACTTCTCTCCATTCCCCCACTTTCTCGTCGTCAGAGCGGTTTACTCTGACAAAGAGAGAGAGAGAGAGAGTAAGGGAATTAGAGAGAAGTGAACCCGAAAGTGCATGCAAAACAATCTCCCTTTGTGGCTCCTTTAACGCATACTGGGTTTCTAAGTCGGGAGTAGAGTGCATTCGTCTGTTGTCTGATTCAAGAGGAGCAGTTGTCTATTGCATGAATGAAACAACCGCTCCTCGTGAATCAGATAACAGACGAATGCACTCAACTCCCGATTTAGAAACCCGAACGCATACCTTGTCCTATGAATCTCATATTGCTCCTGGGTATTTCATCTCCAACGCTCCTTCAAAACCTTCCCCATACCTGTCATTCTTACGTTTGGTCAACCTCCCTCTATCATCTCCCCCTAACATCTCAGAACCGACCGCTCGGAATGAAGTGAGACAGCGGGAAATTAACGGCTGTCAATAACTGCTCTGATAGGAGAACCCTAGTTTCAATTCCAACGCTCCTTCAAAAGGTTCTTCTTAACCGTCATGCTTAGTCAACCTCCCCCTATCTCTTCCTTCCCATTCTTCCCTCACACTTTTCTCACTTCGTCAGATGTTTCACGGGGTCGGCATCCCTTTATTTTTGCCCTCTTTGTTGACTCTTTTTGACTCTCAAAAGATGACAATCCATGACAAGTCACGGGGCTTTATCGTCCCATGTCTTCATATCTCTTTCCCGCATCACTTTTATGTTCGTGACCGCAGTTCCGTCGCTTTAGCACCTAATTTTGGCAGCTTTTGGTGGGCGGTCTGCCAACTCCCTGCCTTTGACATTTGTCGTACTCTCTCAGGATCTTTGTGCTGTTGCTCTTCGCTTGAAGAGACTCAATTATTCATATTCTCATTAAGCGAGACGTGACATTGCATATCAGTCATTCGTGCGCGCCCTCTTTTAGCCTCGACAACACGGCCATCTAGGGTGTCGCTTACGAGACGTTATTGACAGCCGTTCATTCCTTGTCGTCTAACTTCATTCGTAGGGGTCGTCACTCACTTCTCAGAGGCAGCAGCTAGGAATAAACTTGTACGGCTAGGAATGAACGGCTGTCAATAATTTCTTGCTTTGTCCACCCTACGAAATACGCTTCATGCTTGCTTTATTCGTCCATGTATTTTTCTCCTGTCTATGTTGATTGCACGCGCACGTCAATTAAAAATATAGACCAATGACTTTAACAAGATATTCTTTTGTTTTTTGTTTGTTTTCTATTTCGATCTACATGCTTCCGCTATATAGCGCAGGTGGCCACTATGCAGCATAAATATGAGGCCGGGGATAAGAAAAAGCCGCTTCATGTGATTAGATGGCCCCGGAGAACGTGAAGGAGAGAGAGGGGAAGATGCTTGATCTTGATGCTCTCTCCTCTCATTCGGTCCGTTCCCGCATCCGCTATGTTTCAGACACGATGTCTCAAACCTTATCAGCCAATCTTCTTCCATCTTTTATAAGAGTACTTGACAATGAACCTCTACGATGGTTCAATCTGCTCTATCAAACAAAGTTGTATGTCTTCTTCTGCGAATCTGTCGTGTTCATGACTTATTGAGTAAATTTCAATGGAAATTAAGGCTCAAATATTCCTTTTCTCGTCTCTCCAAGCGAGACGCGACATTGCCTATCACTCATTCATACGCGCCCTCTTTTAGCCCCGAAACGATGGCCATTCATTTCTTTCGCGTTTGAGGATCCCGAAATACGCTTCATGCTTGCTATATTAGCCCGTGCATTTTTCCTGTTGATTTATAAACAGCACCTGTGAGGCTAATGGAAAATAATGCACAATATATATTTTTGTCTTATATTTCGAGCTGCGTACATCCGCTATATAGAACAGGTGACCACCATGCAGTATAAGTCTGTGGCCGGGGGATCTGAAAAGCCAATTCACTGCTTATGTGATGTGATAGCCCCGGGGAATGTGATGGGATAAAGGAGAAATGCTTGATCTTGATACTCTTTACCTCGAACTCGGCCTCCATACCCCGCACCAGTTATGTTTCATTTTCAGACACGTTGTCTCACACTAGGGATTGCATTATGGAACGTTATTGACAGCCTCTGTTAAGTGCGAGACCACTAGGAATGAAATTAGACGACTAGAAATGATTGGCTGTCAATAACGTTCCTATCTAACACTTCATTTTCCCATGAATCGCATTTCCAACTATTCTGTGTGTCTGCGGCCATGTCTTATTCCTTTAGGAGTGAAATTAATACGTTCTTAACTTCCCCAAGTCCTGCATGTAGTCCTATCCGCTCTCTTTGCAAATTCATTTGCCCCCGAATTTTCGCTCCGACAATAGAGAAGAATGGCCGCGAGAGAATTGGCTTTGAGTCTTTGCAAGGCATGCAACAAGATTGGCTCTCGATCGAATTATTGCGAAAGATCACTGAAGTCCCTGCTCGTATATTTGTAAACTCGTCATAATTCCGCAGTAAGCATAACGGCAGCGTTCTCCGTTAGATAAACTTCAGTGATGGCTATCAGTGACAATTGTCGACTCTAGTGGAAGAGAGAGATGGAAGAGTTGACTAATGGGCAAGCGATCTTGTTCACCCCCTCTCCCCTTTTCTGTTCCCTCCCAACCTTTCTTCTCGGATGAAACATAACAGAACAAATTGCACAAATGAAATGTTTTGAATTCAATGTCAATCAATTTATGAGGTTCAGTACTCCATTATATCGGTTGTCCGGGAATGATATTCGATTGTGTTTCTTTGATTTTCCCAAAAAAAAATTCTATGACAAACGAAAGCGTCATGACGCTGCTGAGAATTGTATAGACGCGCTAGCAAAACACGGTTCGTGTTTCGATTTGATCGTTATGGTGCAAATATCTAACGCGCAGGAGTCGTTCACAGATCATAGTGCTCTTTTTCACCCCTTCCCTCTCTCCACTTCTTTTCTCTTTCCCCTTTCCCCATTCTCATTTCTTTTCCTTCTCCTTCCCTCTCTCAACACCGCGTGAGCTTCTCCATTGCGAACACTTACGGAGTTCATCAATGTTCATTTTCCGTCATTTTCCTCTTTGCTTTTATTATTGTTTTATTAAGGAGCTGAAAGTCAGCCTCTATATGTTGAGCGTGCAACCTATTCAAAATCATAGCTAATGGTCAGAGAAACGACGAAATAGCACGCAAATTTGAGAGGGCGCAGTCGTCAGCCAGATGGATTGTGTGTACTCGGTTTATCACGTTCGTTTTCCACAATAATATCATGCATTCTCTGCTTCAAGAACGGCGAAGTTTATGTCAAGTGATATTTTTAACATGTCACAAATGTCGAGGATCCACTGACTGCGAAGGCCTCTCGGTCCTATTATAAATATATTGAAACCTACAATTTTCTTGATCTCAGATGATCTCAATTCCACGTTTCACATCGCACACTTTGCGTTTTTTCTCTTTCTCGCAATCAATTTTATAATCTAAAAATACATTATAAATGAATTTCAAGTGCACGAAATAGTTTAGCCCTCCATTTTTGCACTTTTATTGTTGCTCTTTCCTTCCGTTCCAGCTTTCGTTCTCTTCTCTTCTCAACCCTCGTCTCTCTCTTCTCCTCGCAGTTCATCCTATTGCTCCTCTCTCATTCCCTTCCTTCCGCCTAAACAATAACACACAAATGCTAGAGGCAGTAGTGATAAGAGTCACAGCGTTCGGACGCTCCCGACCCCCGACTAATACTTCTCCATATGGTAGGGTGTCGCATTTGGGACGTTATTGACAGCCTTTCATTCCTAGCCGTATTACTTCATTCTTAGCGGTCGTCCCTGCGAAGTGAGAGACAACCGCTAAAAGTAAGAATCAATTTAGATGGCTAGAAATGAACGGCTGTCAATAACGTCCCAAATGCGACACTCTTCCATATGGTGATAAAGTTCCCGCATATTCGACGGATCTCCTTCATTCCTTCCTCACGATGAAGCACGATTCTTTCTGGAATATCGGAGCATTGGGCCGTTCCGTTTACCGCACTGGGAGATTCGAATTCATTGCACCTATAAGTTTAGTCTTTGCTAGGCCTTGATCAATATTTCATTGTACAAGTTTCGATTCATCCAACGTAACTGTGGAATATGTTTTGCTGTTGTTCAAGTGGTGAAACATATTCCAAAAGCTAAAGGTTCCTCTTGTGAGCATAGCTGTGAATCCTTCTATTTCAACCTTCCCTGAGGTCGTTCCTTCCCTCTAAGCAGACTTCATTTCCCCAACTCACCGCCACAGTTGTTCGAACACTAATGCTCACTTCCTTGATTTACTGCCCCGACCCGTGTTCCTATGTGAATAAGAGTCCTCCTGAGATGACAGGGGAAAGTATTCCAGCCCCTTTGATATCCCCTCCTTCACTATTTTGAGAGTCTGCTGCGCTTTTTGTGTGCGCCATGAGCACTCGCGCCGTTATTGTCGAATGCACTCTTATAAAACGGGTGTGATCGTGCATTGTTTATTTTTTTTGATGCCGCAAAGCGAATCATCGAAGTCGCAATGTATCATCAAAATTTATTTCTTCCGTGAAAGATTATTGACAAGTTATCGTGCAATGCTGGTTTATGTGACAGTTAGAGTTTTTTCCGCATTAGAGCAACAATCATATCCTTGCAACATTTTCGCGCAAATGTCTTTCTCACGAGCGGATGTCGTCCCGAATCATAAACATCTATTGTGAATAGTCACGGTTTTCTTTGCTGAATCATGCTTTAAAGAAGCCGCCAGGGGAGATTCTGGGTCAACTATTCTGGAAGCGCAGTGTTGTAGAGCACATTCGATTATGTATGATCCCAGATTTTCATCTCTCAAAAGTCTTTCTCCGCCGCGTTATTGAAATTCAAAGTCGAATTCCCGCGCTTCCCTGGAGCTTCCCTGGATTCGACCCGCGGGAATACGAAAAAATGACTCGCGTGACGTCCCGTCACATGCAAATCTTTTGAGTTCGAAACGATAGCTGCACTTTGAAATTTTCTATGCAATTTTGAAAGTAGTCGTCTAGTACGATGGGACATCTCGGTTTACGGCTTCTTTAATGTCATATTATTTGTGACCACAATCGGACTTTGAACTGTGTATATATCGTAACTGTGAAACACATCTAACGGTAATAATTATATTTTGCCCCAACTCTCGAAATAGCGAATGAACCGATTTATGGTGGACAGCAATCGTGGCAGAGTGAATCCCAGCGTTCATTCCGCTTCTCTGTGCTCTCTATCGCGCCGTCGTCTCTGGAGATTAGAGAGCACCGCAAGATAGAGAGCAGAAAGAGATGGTATGAACTTTGAGATTCGCTTTGCCAACACTGGTACCAGGCTCTTCTGCCCATTCCTAAATATTGTAGCTCATATATTTTCCATTATATACCTTGTCAAATTAACAATTCCAAAGAATGATCACTGTATATTTCCACTGTGAAACATACAATACCATGTAATCAATCACTTAACTTTCTCCTACAATGTTGTTTCTAATCTTTCGTGCTCGCACGGTGTGAGATGAAAGGGGAAGTTTATAGCCATCGTGACCCGCTTCGACCTTTCCCTTCAGGGAAAGTGATAACTGTGATAGTGCAATGATATCTGATATTGATCTTCGTCAGAGAAAAGTATCAGAAAGCATGATCGAGGTTTCGAACAATATGAGACCGGATTGCATTATGAATTTCAGATCCTGTGCAAAATTGAAATCTTTCCCATTAGATATTTCTTTCATGCGGACAGCTAAGTTGGCATAAAGTTGAATAAGCAAACATTAATCGAAATCCTAGTGTGAGGCAATAAGCTTTTGGGGATATCCTGATATCTTTTATTTTGCACGGCGACGGTCATTAGTCAATTGTGTGAATTGTGCGACTTCCCATGGAGAAAACTCTCCTTCTCTCCACTCTCTTCATTCTCCATTGTATCTCTCTGATCAGCTATCGATAAGCCGTTCCATTTCCTTCTCCCATGCACTTTCACCCCATTTTCCTATCTATATTCTCAATTAAGCGTCTCAAACTCAATTGTTTCAAGTTGCGTCGTGCGAACACATTTTCCAGATTATTGGATTCTCGATGATTTAACTCATTTCTATTCATTCTTATCCGGAACAAACAGCACAAAAATTGTTTCAGTCGTTCACGATTCTATTTATGGTGGACATGTTGCATAAGCCCATGTTATCTCGCAAAACCAAAAAGATCGCCGATCCTTCCACTCAAATTTCGATCTCCTCTTTCTCGTATCTGAAACCCATCTCTGTTTATGATTATGTGTTTTGGCGCAAAAATATCAAAATGATTTTTACTGATTACAGTACCAATAACAAAGAACCGTAATTGCATATTGCAGCTTTTTTTATAAATTCAATAGTTGCGTTTTTTCCTATTTCATTCGAATTTTCATCAATAATGCTATTACATGTTTCATTATCAAGCGCCACCTCATTTGTCATAATTGCGTTGTTAATTCGTTGATACAATCACTTACAAGTTGCTCGCTTCTCTATTGAAGAACTAACACTTCAGGCATGGTGCCTCGTATAGTCTCTCAGCTGTTCGGTAGACACTCCAAGGTCAGTGACACCCGAAGGAAGAAAGGGGCGGAGTCAGTAAAGGAGGCGGAGTCAGAGACTGTCCCTTCCCTGCCCACTAAGGAAGAGCCGATACACGGTCAACAACTGAATGCCATGGGACTGTCATGGGAGGCTTATGTGAGTTCATTTATCGATTGATTACGGTATTTTACGAGTAACAAAAATCATTATTTGTGTCTTTCAACAATCAGAAATAGTTTTTGATAACCGAAAACCGAAAATTGCGAGAGATTGCCTTAGATGTTCGCCCCTCGGGCAATCTTCCCTTTGCAGCTGCTGCCATCCTTCCTTTGTCTCTTGTTGCCAGATTGTCTCCTCTTCCCTTCCATGATTGTTGTCCGTCTCTTCCTTTATGAACAATGCACTGTACTTATGCTGCACCTTTTTGTCGGCCGATTTTTAGTGTGTCACGTGTGAGTATTTTAATGCATTCGTCATGTCTCTGCAAACTGAGGTGCGGTTGTCTCTGCATTTTATAGACAACCGCACCGCTGAGAGTAGAGATATGACCAATTCACTAAAAGACTCGCATGCGACACCTTACCGATTACCTCAGAGAGGGCAATTCCTTATTCTACCTATCTTGCTGTTCTCCCGTCCTTTGACCCGTCTGACAGTCTCCCAGTCCTATTTGTCCATTCACCCACAGTCTCTCTCCATTCTTTCACTCAATAGACAATGAGACTGGAGAGACAGAATTCGCGCCGATAAATGACAGTCCGATGATGGAGGAATGGAGGGAATGACCATGTTTTGATCGATTTCATGATGAATTGGCGAACAATGATAGAGAGCTGGAGCGCAAAGAGGGAATAATTATCATTCGACATCACATTGATCATGAATCCGCTCTATAGACAATTGGATATGATTACTGTAAGGGGTTAACATCACGAGCAATTCTACAATCTACACTTTTCACTCTGCATGTTCCTGAAGCAAATGTTCTTTTTGGCGGCACGTCTTCCTGAAAGTGCAAGTCCTTTGAATTCAGTCTCCCATTTTACGCCTTCTCTCCTGAAGAGTCGTTGGCTTCGAATTTCAACCTCTGTGTTGACTGAAGATCGGCCTTTTAAATTGGCAGCCTTCTTGCTTTGATCTTCCCCTTAGGACTGAAAGTGCACTTTTCGCTTCCGATTTCCCTTATAGATTGACTACCAGGTACCTAGACAAAAGAAATACCCGCTAGTAGACCCGTGGCGCCGTCGGATCGGCTTGAGATCAAGGGGTGGAGGGTATCAGTCTCTATTTCTCCCATATCCCTTCCAACAGTCTTTCTCCGCTCTCCGTTTACTTTGCGATTGCGAGACAGCAGCCAAGCTTTCCGCTTTGTAGTAGGACGAGATACTGTTTGAGTGGGGCCATGATAGGGGTCAATCATAGCAATACATAGAGAAGCAACCGGTGATACAGAGGATGAAGTGATCCAAGGATATTTGCGACATAATAGTGCCATAGACATCTTCTCTTCCCTCTTCTCTCTGTACTGAAATGATCGTCCTATTTGGGGCATTGGAGTAGCTGTTCAATATTTTAAAACATGCAAATCTAGCACTTCCACAGTTGAGTCACTGATGAGTCTGAATCTTGTGATTTGTCTTTTGCTGTAGTGAGTTTTGTAGTATCTTCAATGTTTGAGGAGACTGAAGAGTTAGCGCGCCATGAAAGGGATCAGTGTCCAAACATCAGAAGCAACTGTTGCAGAAACAGTATATATCTATGTGCAGAATATTGAATATTGATAATTGTTTTTAAATTCTAACGTAGGCGGAGACAATAACCCAGTATTTTGTCTTTTCTAGCAATAAGACGTGATTGAAGCACATTTATTTTCAGCGACATTTAGAGGAGGCATAATTGTTGAAATCAATTCTGTTTCGCCATTATGGCCAGAAAATATTTATTTATAGACGGCGATACTCATGAAATCAATTGAAAATCGAAAAAATCTCTACTTCCATTTGCTGCAACATATGGCGTTACGGTTTGCTTGCAGTATCTCGGCAGCTTCCCGATCTCCAACGTCACCGAGGAGGAGGTACTGTACCGTATCAAGAAGTTCAACCAGGGCACAAAGAGTGCGCGGGTGCGCATCTCCGTCAGTATCAACAATGTCAGAGTAATGGAAAATCAGGTAAAAATTTTGTTTGCTCATATGTAAATGGCGATTTCTGAAATTATCGAAACTTTATGTTTCAAAGAATATTTATTGACCCATGCGCGACATTTTGCTCAATTGTCGGTTCGGCCAAGGTAATCAAGCTACTTCATATCTACATAGAAGTTCGAAATGTTCACGACGTCTCAATCTCGGAAGCAGTAGAGTATACGGCTATTTCTGACAGTGAGCACTTCACTAAAGGGCATCCGCTGGGGATATATAGTAATAACGACCGTATGACGTCAGATTACGGTAGTCTAGGCAACCTCTCAAAAGGGACGGAAGCCTCTTTCCATTGTCTCCATTCATTCATGGGGTCATAATGAATTGGTCACGTCACCCTAACGGTCTCATTTCTCTGTTCTCTCTTACCAAACATTGTTCTCTCACCACTGTCTAACCGGCACTGGCGTGGCAGAGTAGAGAAAGGGGACTGAATTATTCACGGCCCGTTCCTGCAGCATGCAACAGCTGGAGTGGTCATTCCATGAGAGGGAAAGGAGATTTTTGAATATTAGGGTGTTCCATAAGTCTTTGTGCACTCACCTTTTTCTTATCATATCATCCATAAAATTGAAGGTAGCCTCTATGCAAAATATTTGTAGGTACCCTATATCAGACCACACCTATTCGCACCTCCTTTGGATTATTACGCAATAGCGCGC
>JACMIF010002085.1:0-13590 GCA_014805445.1 Diplogasteroides magnus | reverse complement strand
CTGATATTTTCCACTGAGAGTAATGAGCACATAATGACCGTCGAGCGCGTATTCAACAGAATTTTTATTTTCCTCGGAGCCAGAAGTGATATTTGTGTTAATGCTTGTGTATAGCTCCCGTGTGACTTCGATGCCCTGAAGTTACGTTTTTAAGTTAGTTTGGTATAATAGCTGGTCAATCTTAGAAAATAAGTACTTCTACTACACACTATTCGTAAAAACAGTGTGTATACCTAGGAAGAATTTCATTTCTTACTTCAAAGTGATTCTTCTCTAAGAATTGGCAGAAGTCAAACCAATGGTGCTCGCCAAAAGCAAAATTAATTGTCATGTTCTTCTTGAGCACGAGGAGCTTCTAAAAAGTTGTTTGTTCAAAACTGTTTCGATGATGATGAAATAGTCTGAGAAATTGCGAAATGACCAATACCTGTATAATGTCTCTAACCACCGTATCCGTAAGACCGATAGCATTGACAAGCGACATGGATGAAATGTCCTCTCTTTCCACTAGAGTGAGCAGATTATGATCGTAGAGGCAAAACACCGGTTCGATATCCATTACCAGAGAGCCGAATCCTGCTTCTGAGAAAGTGGCTTTCATTTTCTGACATCATTCATTATTTAAAGGAGCCACAAAGGGAGATTTATTTGCATGCACTTTCGGGATCACTTCTCTCCAATCCCTTACTCTCTCGTTGTCAGAGTAGACCGCTCTGACGACGAGAAAGTGAGGGAATGGAGAGAAGTGAACCCGAAAGTGCTTGCAGATAAATTTCCTTTTGTGGCTCCTTTAAATATCGATCGAGAGCTTACAACGTTTTTGTATCGCCGATTTGCGCAACAGACAAGTACTAAAAATTCTCGAACCTTTGTAGAACTGATCATCGATGTTTCTCTCCCACCACTTCCAGGTTCCCCTAATTGTCAGGCCTCTCCGCGGTTTGTAGAAGAACTTGGCCATCAGGTACTTATTCACAAACATCACGTCCGAAGCCAGAGAAACGTATACCTGCAAATTTCTCGTGTTTTCTCTCATTAGATAATATGTTTTACAAAATATAATTTCAAAAATATTCAACCTCGACGTGATTAACTCCAGTATTTTCTCCACTTTCCCGAGTCGTGTTCTCGTCATACTACCGTTTACGTTCACATGTACGTTTTGTGCACCCTAAGCACAATGATACACAAAGAAAAACACATAGAGCACAACTAAGAACAGGAAGTGTGTAATTTAGCTAAATTCCAAAGTTAACAACCTTTGTCATAACATTGACGCACTGCAGGAGAGACCGTCCAGTCAGAAGGTTCCACGTGTCGTTCTCGCACTTCTTTTTGAGAAACGTTGCACGGCGGATGCTCAGCTGTGACTGAAACGAACATTAACGTATCGTGGCCCAGTGGAATGAATTTTCGCCACGAAACATAAAATTTTAATGTTTAAAAAAGATAAATTGATAATTTCAAAAATTGCTGTTGCAAATTTTTTTATAAACGAAACCTTGGTTGCAATGCTGTATCGATCGAAACAGCAACTCCCATGATATTCCAGGTCCAGGATGACGTTTTCTCTGTGTTTGAATGTCTCTGGAAAGGAGTCGGAAATGTCACGTAGGCGACTGAATCAGCTTTAGATTTTCTAGGCTTATTACTGCATATTTACATTGAGTATATTACGTCATTAGTGTTGATTTTATTTCCGAATAACCTGGATCACACTACTTGCGTGAAGGACATTTACGCTAACTTCATTCTCTCCATTCTCTTCATCGCTCAACGGTCTCTCCTATGCTCAAATGGGCATTTGCGCAAATGTCCCATTTTCATTTTTCGCGCAAGTGGTGTGATCTCGAATGGTCCACCTCAGAATGCTCTCCATAGTCATTTTGAAGACGGAAGGGTATTCTGAGGAAGATATTTTCCACTGAGAGTAATGAGCACATAATGACCGTCGAGCGCGTATTCAACAGAATTTTTATTTTCCTCGGAGCCAGAAGTGATATTTGTGTTAATGCTTGTGTATAGCTCCCGTGTGACTTCGATGCCCTGAAGTTACGTTTTTAAGTTAGTTTGGTATAATAGCTGGTCAATCTTAGAAAATAAGTACTTCTACTACACACTATTCGTAAAAACAGTGTGTATACCTAGGAAGAATTTCATTTCTTACTTCAAAGTGATTCTTCTCTAAGAATTGGCAGAAGTCAAACCAATGGTGCTCGCCAAAAGCAAAATTAATTGTCATGTTCTTCTTGAGCACGAGGAGCTTCTAAAAAGTTGTTTGTTCAAAACTGTTTCGATGATGATGAAATAGTCTGAGAAATTGCGAAATGACCAATACCTGTATAATGTCTCTAACCACCGTATCCGTAAGACCGATAGCATTGACAAGCGACATGGATGAAATGTCCTCTCTTTCCACTAGAGTGAGCAGATTATGATCGTAGAGGCAAAACACCGGTTCGATATCCATTACCAGAGAGCCGAATCCTGCTTCTGAGAAAGTGGCTTTCATTTTCTGACATCATTCATTATTTAAAGGAGCCACAAAGGGAGATTTATTTGCATGCACTTTCGGGATCACTTCTCTCCAATCCCTTACTCTCTCGTTGTCAGAGTAGACCGCTCTGACGACGAGAAAGTGAGGGAATGGAGAGAAGTGAACCCGAAAGTGCTTGCAGATAAATTTCCTTTTGTGGCTCCTTTAAATATCGATCGAGAGCTTACAACGTTTTTGTATCGCCGATTTGCGCAACAGACAAGTACTAAAAATTCTCGAACCTTTGTAGAACTGATCATCGATGTTTCTCTCCCACCACTTCCAGGTTCCCCTAATTGTCAGGCCTCTCCGCGGTTTGTAGAAGAACTTGGCCATCAGGTACTTATTCACAAACATCACGTCCGAAGCCAGAGAAACGTATACCTGCAAATTTCTCGTGTTTTCTCTCATTAGATAATATGTTTTACAAAATATAATTTCAAAAATATTCAACCTCGACGTGATTAACTCCAGTATTTTCTCCACTTTCCCGAGTCGTGTTCTCGTCATACTACCGTTTACGTTCACATGTACGTTTTGTGCACCCTAAGCACAATGATACACAAAGAAAAACACATAGAGCACAACTAAGAACAGGAAGTGTGTAATTTAGCTAAATTCCAAAGTTAACAACCTTTGTCATAACATTGACGCACTGCAGGAGAGACCGTCCAGTCAGAAGGTTCCACGTGTCGTTCTCGCACTTCTTTTTGAGAAACGTTGCACGGCGGATGCTCAGCTGTGACTGAAACGAACATTAACGTATCGTGGCCCAGTGGAATGAATTTTCGCCACGAAACATAAAATTTTAATGTTTAAAAAAGATAAATTGATAATTTCAAAAATTGCTGTTGCAAATTTTTTTATAAACGAAACCTTGGTTGCAATGCTGTATCGATCGAAACAGCAACTCCCATGATATTCCAGGTCCAGGATGACGTTTTCTCTGTGTTTGAATGTCTCTGGAAAGGAGTCGGAAATGTCACGTAGGCGACTGAATCAGCTTTAGATTTTCTAGGCTTATTACTGCATATTTACATTGAGTATATTACGTCATTAGTGTTGATTTTATTTCCGAATAACCTGGATCACACTACTTGCGTGAAGGACATTTACGCTAACTTCATTCTCTCCATTCTCTTCATCGCTCAACGGTCTCTCCTATGCTCAAATGGGCATTTGCGCAAATGTCCCATTTTCATTTTTCGCGCAAGTGGTGTGATCTCGAATGGTCCACCTCAGAATGCTCTCCATAGTCATTTTGAAGACGGAAGGGTATTCTGAGGAAGGGGCATTCTGTGAACACGATGGGGGACATTCTGACGACGCGGACTGACTATATAGAATATCCGTACCTGCACACACTCCGACAGTTCAGAACATTCGGCCCACTGAGTTGAGATAGAATATTCAATAGGCATTCCGTGGGAAGACTCTCTAGATCTTAAAAATTTTGCTTAAATATTGGATGGCGAAAAATGTAACGTGCCTGACAGCAACTCAATAGCCGTTGAATCATGTTCTGGAGTCATTTCGCAGTTGTAGTTCGACGGAATAAATCTACAAAATCTGCAGAAAAATATTATCCAAGACCGAGTAGGAAATGCTACTGTATTGTGATTGTGTGCGTACGAAACAAATGAATAAATGTGAGAATCAAGGCTGACGTAATCGATTGTCAGTTCTATTCCTCGTCAAGTCTTTCAGCATCGCCCTCTCAACAGTCCACGAAAGAGACAGGGAAGGAATCTAGTTGATGAGGAAGAGAGGTGAGGAGTGAAATGGCATTTTGAGCCATCACTGTCTTCAGTCTACATTTATCTTTGATAGTCCAATCTCCTTCTGTTTCGATCAGATCACTATCAAATGACAGGTTTTTGGAATTTTTGTCTCTTTTAATGAAGCCTTATATTATTTTCGGATATTACCAGTGGAAATATTGATATTAATATTGCAACATCTTCCCGTTTCCGGACTAAACAATCTACGATCAACCAGCAAACATGTTAGGGACATCGTAGACTTTCACAGAGCTCATTTCTACAAACGAAAATGTGTGGCCAAATTTCTGTCGAGTCCCGGCAGTTATCTGTGGGTTGTCGTTACGTTTGGACACAGATCCGTTAGTGCGCTATTTCGCGACAATCTTTGCGTTGAATGCGAGAATCTGACTCATTTTGTGGATTGTCAGACTGAGGACTGCATCGCTCAGCTGTTAAGAATGTTCAATGACGTTGACATCGAATTTTTCGGACAGTGTACCACACCAGTCTATGGAATGCTGCAGCCATTTCTCAGATATTGCAAATTCCTGACGCTTGATTGTGTTGTTAATCAAATTCTTATGCACCGCTCATATGCAAAACTACTTGCGAATAGGCATTTGGTTATCAAGCAGCAAACATGTTTAATTCTGGATGAAGACAATTTCTACGCAGGTTCGTTATCATTCGATTACGAAATATTTATATCGCTTTATTTCAGTTGCGGGGACCGGAAAATTGGTCTTGGAGAGTGTTCCCGACATAAGACAAAAAAACTTGAGCGTTCTCGTTTCCAGGCCTGATCTTAAAGATGTAAGGATAATCGACGTTCTGCCCCAAATCACTTCACGTTTGTGCAGGGAGTTCATTCAGGTGTGAACTTTTGCGTTGAAATATACACATATTACTTTCTAGAATCTTTTGACATTGCCATCGGGGAAACGGTTCACCTTCACCATGCCTACTGTAAATTGGGATGTGGCAACTATTACATCGAGAATAGGCACAGCAATTTTCGATTCTGTTAAGATGATGAGACGTCGATTATCATGTGCTAAGTGGACCAGTGATGGCAAAACAGTTCGGATTATCTGGCTCTGCGAGGATACTGTAACTGCTGTCTTATTAACCAACGAAAATGAAGGAAAATACATAAATGGCGAAAGAAAGCTCTTATTCGATGCATTTGATGAGTTGAGGATCGTGCTCATGGGCGAGGAACGACTCAGACATCAGCGAACCTACTTAGCCTCTTGGGAACGATAGGATATTTTTGTAAATCATTTCATACAATTTTAACATTTACTTCTTCAATGTTTGGTGTTGTCTTTGTAAATCTGACTCTTTGTGCCATTCCCTTTATTACGCAAATAAAGCATGTTCCTGGTATTTTCGATAAAAAATAGTGTTTGCACAATGTTACACGCCGCCACGGCCCATGTTACATTCTTCCATTCTTGTTTTTGGCTATTACCTGCACGTGAGACGGACAGCGTTCAAATTCCTTGTTTCAAGAAAAGACAGTAAGTCGACAGAAAAAATGAAAGTTGGTCAATAACTCCGAGGGCAGTAAATCAACACGTTCGATTTCGGACATTCTCTCAATATACGGGTAGCGAGGATTTGTGACGAGTCCTTATTACTCCCGGTATAAGAGCCAATATCTGTCCATCTGCGCTTCTGATCTTTTCCCTATGGCAGTAGCATCGATTGGTTCGGCATTCGTAAATGGTGACCCAGAAACAGCAAATGAATTAGGTAGGGGTGCTCTTTCTGATGAGAAGTTGACTACATGTATTCGAATATTTTTTGCTTTATCTCCAAAAAAATCACGGGGAGGCTAAAGAAATGGGAAATTGGGAGTGAAGTTACTTTAACAATAAATACAGTTGGCAATAATGAATGGTAGTATCGAATGAAAGAGCTTTCATAACAATCAAAGCTGAATGTGAAGAATATTGGCTTACGATGGAGTTGATACAACATAGATTTGTATTACAATGCTTCGCTCAGGATAAACCGGTCTATACACATTCGCTCGAATTTTGAATAGTGTAGGTAGTGTGCTGCGTGTGACGGAGACGATGAAGAGATGGTGGATTACGGTAGATTTATCGGACGTTTCGTGCACACTATTCACATTCTCAATCCGATTAAGATCACGCAGTTCTCAACAATAGTGTAGGTGAAGTGAAATTTTGCCTCGCTCAGTACACAATATATTCCACACGGAAAGAGTAAAAATGTAATACTATTTAATCAAAGGACATATAATATGAGATCAACGCCTACAGTTTTTGAGATATCTAATTTTCCTCCTCAATCTCTCTTCCCAATTCCAAAAGTTCCTGCTCCAATATGCGAATTCTCTCCTGCAACATTTCATTTCTATTTACAGATGAATATGATTCCAATTTTATGCTTCATCAAGTGTAATTTCATAGTTTCTTTTTTTAAAAATTCTGGCTACTTCCACAGGAAGAAATAAATTATGTGATGTATCACATCCTAATCGAAATTTCATGTAGAATACGATGGAATTGTTCAAAAAATATTTGGAGGTGATACGAGCCTTTTACAGGTAAAATACGGAAAAATACAGTATAATACCGTATTATACGGGACTTGTCCCGAAAAATGTTGGTTGTACGGTAGATACTCACACTCTCTTTTCCTTTTTCCACTCTTTGAGGCACGGAGAGCAGAAAACATGAAGGCATGGCAGTTTGTATTGAGTGTGGGCATCGTTATCTTAATGACATTTACTGATCCAGAAAAAATTCCTTCCATCTATATTTTTTTATTTTCTAGTTTGCTAAATTGGTAGTAAAGCGCATTCCTCATTCGTCGAATCCACTCAGAGCTATGTACGAGCAACTGCTTCACGGAAATTAGATGAATGAGAAATGCATATGAGTGCCGATTTAGAAACCCTATTATTTTCTTTTTACGAGAATATAAAACGAGTGCAACGAGCTCACCGAAATCCTCATAACAGACGGCACAGTTGGCATTTGAGGCAAAATCCTCCATTTTTGAAGAGAATAGACTAGAGAGAACGACACGACTGAATAGCTCACAAGTGAATTGTGACCGGTGATTTGTGTAGAACCGTTGACATGCGATTCCTATTGAGGAACTACCTTGCATTACACGAGATGGGGGGTATTGCCAGTGGCGGACATCACATTTACCTGCTGGTGATCGACCTCCTGAATTAGATGTCGGGGAGGATATTGTATAGCCATACTGGGACATCTCAATATTGGCGTCAATAATTGGAGAAGAACGCATCAGCAATGTGGAACATATCATTTATAGCGATAATTGAAAGAGATGCAAGTGCCTTGACGTTAATGGAGAGTCTGGGTGATATGGAGGAGTGGAACATATAGACAGACCTATGTTAGACTACTTCTGACACGGAGCCTAGTGAAGAATTTGTACTGGCCAATGTAATTGTAGCTCTATACTCCTTCTCAATTCAACCATGGCCAATCTGGCCAAAAAAACCTCCATGATATCTTTAAAAGTTTTGTAAATATATGATTGTGTTGTTATATTATTTTTGATCACTTTTCAGTGCCAGTATTAATTTTATTTGTAGCATTTGCATCGTTGAAATCGAACAATTTAGAACATAGCAGAAAATGACGATTAGGCCCACATTTATTTAGGCATGTTCTGCTGTTTGATGAAAGAAGTGTATTTTGCCATGATTCGAATTGTTAAAAAAATGTGTTTATCTCGCAAACATCAGCAGGGAGCCATAACAGAATTAAGAAGTCTTTGTTCGTCGTTGTCGGCGAAAATGCGTAAGTAATATTGGTTCACTAAACGAAGAATCACATAGTGACCGTTCAGAGAATACTTCAATGTTTCTTGATCTATCTGCTCCATATCGATTTGTGGTTTCTGAAGTGATCATTTCATACTGAACTTGGCAATTTCTACTAACAGTCTTGAGAAGGTGGAATCGCTCAATGAGATCATCCCCGAAATAGTATCTTCCTATCGTCCAGTTCATCTTCTTTACTACAGATTTGCGTAGCATAACCTGTAAAAGCTTTATGAACAGCTTCACACTTTTGAAACGAAGCGCGAAGAAAATCATCTCTCAAACCTCAATGGCTTTTAGCATGTAGCGATATTTAACTAAAACGTTGTGTAGATGAACTTCATCCAAATCAGTTCTTTTCGCTAGGGTTCGAATATTTTTTCTGCCTATTTTGCCCAGGGATGTTTATTCAATTCGAAACTGTCGTTTGCCTCCTTCTGAATGGAAAAACAGTTAATTATTCTTGAAATGTACTGTGGTACATTGCATGTTTTCACTGTTTTGTCTATTTAGTACCGTCTGTAACGAAGGAAACGTGAACGAAAATGATTTTGTGTTGTATTAGGTTGGCTAATAAGTAACCTGCCATTTTTTAATAAGTTGTGTATTTCTGCAGTCATTGGCAGCAAACCCCAAACCAAAGTGGCTACTTACAACTGACAACGTGCCATACACGTAAACGGTCTGATATGTTTCGGGTTTACCTGCGAGGCCCAGAACAACGATCGAAAATTGACCCATTTTTTTTCGCCAAATTCAGTCAGCATCAGAAAAAAATTCGCCAAAATTTTTAAAAATCCCTCCAGATCTCCTCTATTTACCACCGGGTATGTTAGGTTCTTAGCAACATATTACTTACATATTGGCGCCCTAACCACTTCCTCCGTTGAGTTACTGCCGAAAAAAAAGCCAATGACTGCAGAAATACACAACTTATTAATAAATGGCAGGTTACTTATTAGCCAACCTAATATCAAACAACGACTATACTATCCATGTGGATAACCAGGCATTATAACATGAAGCTCATGTGTGTTGGGGGGTCACGACCAGTGATTTTCCTATAATTCGTATTCGTCTAATCCCCACGAAGTGGTTGTCCATCACATGAGGTGCTCCGAGGAGATTAGACGAACTACATTTGCACTAAATTTACTGATTGCGAAAGCCTAGTTAGTGTAAGCTCAAGAATTAAGCTATGAAGTGAACAAGAAACATCAACATTTCGGGAAATTTTCAGTTCGGAAGAGTGATCTGCATAGAAAGGGGTGGCAAAATTTTCGTGATCCGCGAATAGTCAAATGATAATTCCTTTCGCATAACAGCATCATGTCCTTCGCATTCAAGTGTTTTGTCCAGTCTTCTCGAATAGTAATTATTAGCGATGAGGCTCTGCGAAGAATCTAAATCGCATTCGTGTGAAAATAACAGAAGATTTTTAAAAATAAGTTAAAGAAATACTTACAGTTTTTGCGTTCATTATCGCATTCTTCGATTCAAGCTTTTCGACGAAAACCTTGACATATTTCGCGCCTCTTATTAGCATGAATAGATTTTGCCTGGACTGACGATCCAGTCTTCGAAAATGAATGAGTGGCACTAGCGACTGCTTTATACTGTCGCCCCTGTATATTTTAGTCCGATTCTCGCAAATCGATAGGCATAGGGAAACTGTCTTGCTATACAGAAGAGTGCTATTTCCGTCAATGAGGTTACGAAGACCTCTGAAATGTACAATATCAAGAAAAACAGAATCGTAAATTAATTTATCTCCCTGTTGCTGGCGTCCTTTACACACACGGCGCATGTTTCATTCTTCTATACTTTTTTAAAGTTATTACCTGCACGTCAGACGAACAGCGTTCAAATTCCTTGCTTCAAGATATGACAGGAAGTAAGTCAACAACTCAGAGGGCAGCATATCAAGACGTTCAATTTGAGACATTCTTCTCAATAGACGGATAGCTAAGGGTTGTGACGAGTCCTAATTACTCCCAGTATACGAGCCAATATCTGTCTATCTGCGCTTCTTAGATTATATTTTGCCTGTGGCAGCAACATTGATTGGTTCGCCATGCGTGACCAGTAAATGAACCCGGTGGGAGTGTTTTTTTCGGGTGAGAAGATGAGCACATATGAATTTATTTGGACAGTTCGCTATCGGGTGAGAAGTTTCATAGAAACATAAAATACGAGCATTGATGCCAACATTTCGTGATTTATCACTAAAATCATTGAGAGGCGGAGGTAAACGGGAGTTTACGAACGTAATTATATTATCGGGTAAATGCTTTAAATATATGTATAACCAAAGCTGAATGTGAAGAGTATTGGCTTTTAAGCATGTAAGCAGTTAAAACATGTAGTTGATACAACATATATTTGTACTACAATGCTTTGCTGAGGATAAACCGGTCTATACACATTCGCTCGAATTTTGAATTCTTCAATAGTGTAGGTGAAGTGGAATTCAGGAAATTTGGCCTCGCTATCGTACTCTTCGCGAATTTCGACTTCCTGTAATTGATACGGTTCAAAACAGCAAATTCATAAGCGACGCTTCCGCCATTCAAGCACTGTTCATTTCAATGGATCTTTCTAATCATGACAGTGTGCTTACCTCATTGCCAATCTTTTTTGACAGGTCATTAATATCTTCCCTTTTAAAGATGTTTGACTGCAACATGATGCGTTTCTGTGTCCTGTGTTCAAGTACGTCCTGCAAATATGATTTGATTTTATCATTTTATCTTAAATTCATTTGTTGTTAGAATTAATTGCATTACAATAATGTAAATCAGCCACCTGAATCAACAATCTCACTTCAGCGAAAGAGAGATTTAGACTATACAACTCCATTTCTTTCACACTTCTAAGCAGCCAACGAATCTTTTCCAAGTCCATTAGCAGTGGACAGCTCCAAATTGTTAGACGATTCCACGGTGCGTCTGAATGATTATATTTATTGCAAAGTTATCACCAGAGTGGGGGTGACGAGCAATCTCGAGCAACGAGCAATTCGTCCCTGTCGTTGCTCGAGTGAGCGGTTGCTCGAGAAATGGGCGAGAGGGCCATTGCTCGAGCAATGAGCAATCATTGGGTCTCTCTTCATTTTTTCATCCCTGTTCATGACACTACTGGTCGGTCTGATGAATATGATTTGCAAATAGGAGGTGAGCAGCAGTGCGAAAGAAAGGGGAGAGAAGAATGAATGAAGAGGATTTCTCGAACAACGTCATTATCACATTGCTCGAGCAATGGATTAGCATGTTGCTCGAGCAACGTTGTTCATTCTCTCAACGAGCAATGCTCGTGACCCCCACTCTGGTTATCACTACCGATTCTAAATAGGTAGTTTGAAAGAGAACAGCTCCGAGAGGATTAGGGTAATGACACGTTATCAGTATGGATACAAAATTGGTAATAAATTTCTCATTCGACTTCCGCGGAGCGGTTTCCTCTACCTTCGAAAGACAACAGCTCTGAGTGGATTAAAGTGAACTTTACTACTGATTTTGAAACCAAAAATTATCAGCTTAAACAACAGGATTTCTCAGTAAGAGCATTCTCTGTCTAACTAAACTAACCTCTGAACAGTTCTGCTCCCTTTAGATGCTCCCATGCAGTTCCGAACAAAACCACCATGCCTTTCATCTTGAATAGCAGTTCTTTCATGTGATCCTCATCGAAGGTTATAGTGTCATCCTTCAATTCGACACCCATAGAAGTGCACTCCTCTGCGAGTGGGCCAAGGGCGAGGAGACTGAAACATGCGTAATTGCTTGATTTTTTGAGACGAAATAATCAGGGTCTATAAAGCGGCAGTGACAAGTTGTGCAACTTTTACATTGATAAGTTTCAAAATAATTCGAAAATAATGCATTTTGATGCAAACATACCAATCGTTTGAGGGATTGCTGCAAGTCACTCTCAAAAAACAGTCTTTGGCTCTTCGAGTTCGCAAGTGGACATGTTCATATACTGTAGTTGCTGGGACAATTTGGAATTTGTTTGCAGGAACGAAATATTGACTGCAATTGTCGCTAGAGCAGCCGACTGTGAAAACACTATTATCGAGGCTTATGTATATACTGAAGCATTTTCCTCTGTACAGTTTCCTTGCTTGACTGTCGATGATGGCGTGAAAGCGCCTAAAATAAACGCTAGGTTAAGGGCACAAGTGGACATTTATATGCGACCGTTCTTTTTTCAGCATTAATCAATGAACAGATCGAGCAAAAGAATTAACTATTCACTATCACATCTTTATTATAATTTTAATACCAGAATTTCCAAACCTGCACATGGCCCGCAAACTGTCAATTTCTTCTGAAGAACAAACTGATGCGATTTTCAGAATAAGCTCATTGGGGAGCGAATAGAGAGATGACATGGCGGGTCTGCCAACTATAGACTGGAGTGATTTATCGTTCTGCACCATTGACATCGCAGGGGCAAGGGGGTCACATGCCCTTCGGCATCACCTGATTTTCAAACACGCAATATGAGAGAAAGTTCAAGTAGGGTAGTGCACAACGTGCTCTCGTTCACTACCAGTGGCAACAAGCACATATCACTTTGTCTTGAAGGTGACAAAAAGCACAAACGACATGTGCACAACTCTGCATATTTCCATTATAAGACGTTGTGCAATTGTCGTTTGCGCATATGTCACCCACTCATTTTAGCGACGAAACACATTTGAACAAAATGGAAACTGAGATTCTGCGTTGCTCGCAAGTGAAAAACAACGGACAAGAAAGTGTGCGTGCTGTAAACAACTGTCTCTCTGACATCGATCCATAGAATCTCTCGTTCTCTTAGCCTCTATAAGTGAGAAAGCACTTCTGGTGGTCAGAGGCGGACAGAAAACAAGGAGATTGGAACATAAATTAAATATTTGAGAATTTATTTGAACACCTCGTGTTTTATCAATAAAGAATGACGCTCGTTGTACAGTTTCCTTGCTTGTCCGTCGATGATTTGATGAAAGCGCCTGAAATAGATGATAGGGTTTCTAAAGCGGTAGTAGAGTGATTTCGCCTATCGTCTAATTCGACAAGAGCTGTTGTCTCATTCATGCGATAGACAACCGCTGCATGAGATTTAGACCATATTCGAATACGCCGTACAACCGTTTCAGAAACCCTACTAGGTTTTAGTAATTGCAGTTATTCACTTTGGATCATTAACACAGATCTTCTGAAAGAGTGGAGCGGAATGGACAGAGTGGTGCGGCAGCACTAGTCGCAAATCGCCAAGAAAACATTTTATCCCGACTATATCGACCACGCTGGCAACGATGGTGTGCTTCATTTTGCGTGAAAGTGCTTCATTGATTTTATATGCCCTCAGGGCATTTTACTCATTTTTCCAGTTCTGGGTGTTTTCGGCTTTGTTGTTATGCTTGGAGATGTTAGAGGTCGCATTGACGATGTTGCCATTCAATTTTG
>JACMIF010002084.1:0-19680 GCA_014805445.1 Diplogasteroides magnus | reverse complement strand
TGATGCGATCGTTTGCGCCAAACGTTCGCAATGCAATAAGTTGATGAAAACTATTTTTATAATTTATGTCTTGTATAGCAATGAATTCCCCAGAGTGCAACGCTTCAAATGAATGGCAAAGATGTGGGCCAATACGCCTTATTCAATTAGTTATGGGCGGGAGAGTGTTGGAGGACCTCCTGTTCACTACAAGAGTATGCAGCACTGTAGCTCCCATCCTACGCATCAGTTATGGAACCAACTCCTTTTCTTTTCATCGATGCACAATAATTCCAGTGTGTGAAATATCTCTCCCACCGTCGTCGGCCTCTCTTTTGCGAAGATACTGTACTTTGACTTAATATATTGGCTCCCTAGCAGGAAACCATTCGTGGCGAGAGTCCGCGTTTTTCGACCAAAAGTAGTAGCGAATTGCCACTAAACGCATTGGTATTAGCCTGTGATAGATATTATAAGCCGACTAAAACTATGGAAAAGGTTAGAGTTTATCATTACTTTAAAGGATCCGGGAACCGAATAATTTAGGAAAAGAAGAAACTTTTTGTTTCCTTTTTCCGTTGAGCGAACATTTCTAGCCATGTTTATTTATACCTTTGAAGCCATTGCGATTTTACGGAAGCAATAATATACGAAAACAGGCAGTTGCAGGGCATACAACAAAACGAAAAGCTGAGACACGGAAAGCATAAAATATTTTTTTTGAATTCCCTCGAGTTGCCTGATATGCAATGAGCCTTTCTTACGCTTTCCTACCTCGTAGAATTTTTTAAATTCAAATTCCTTTGGCAAAACAACAAATCGACACCGGCCCTATCAAACTGCCCTTGCAGTTTATAAGAGTTGAATATTCGGTGCCGTGATCTTTTAAAACATTTTATGCTACTTATATAGATATACATTTTAAAAATGAACAATTGAATTTGTTTGCAGCTGATGGTGTCTACAACCTTTCCGGTTTCGGTTTTAATGGGTATGATGAGAAGGGAAATGCCAGATGGGATCTCGTCACCAATGTTCACGCATTTAAAGAAGAGGTATCTATATCCTTTTATGCCCAATCATTTTGCATCATCATTTTTCTGCATTCCTTCTTTTATATAATAGATTCCTATACAGAAGGTTTGATTACTGTAACATTTTGGTTTTTCTTGCAGATGGCTCAAAGCTTCAAGGAAATCCTGGACAATTGGAACTTGTCTACTATGGCATGGCTGAGAAGAGTTGCATTTGACAGAGCACCCAAGAAGTAAGACTTTATTACTCTACATTCCCATCATGATTGTTCTTGAGATACCGTACTATCTCAACTTACGCATTATCTTCATTATGGCATGGCCTCTTCCCAGGATATTATTTTATGTTCAGTACTGGGGCATTATTCACTCTTGCTGGAAAAGGAGTAAGAAATTCTCATTTTTTTCAATTAGTGATTGAATGTGTAATTTTCAGTTCCGCCGTTCTCTTCGTTGGCGTTTCCTGTCTTCGCCATCGAAGAAGTTTGCATATGACGTATTCACATTCATTGGAGCCAAGCTCGCGCTTGCCTATATCGCCTATCCATTTGTTGTTCTTCACTTTGCTCCCAGTTTTGCAATGTACAAGTAAGTATTGACTCTTTTATTACAATCAGGGACAGAAAGGCCCTTTATTGTTATTGCAGTGTGAAATAATGTATTTGATTGCAGAAGACTGTACTTCGCCGGTCATTTGATAGCCTTGATTGGTGCAGTCATCCTTCCATTGGTCCTTCCTCCACCAAGAGAGAAGAAGAACGAAAATGGAGTCAACAAAGAAGATATTGTAAACAAAAAGAGCGAATAAAGAGCAGTTTATTGTATAGCACCATCTTGAATGCACAACAAAGTGGATTTTGGGACGGGGAGACGGCAGTGTTCTAGTACATAACTCACTCATAACGTATGTGTTCATTGTCAATTTACAGCTTCATTTACTCCTTATCTGGTATGATTCCTTGTGTGATTGTTATACGGAAACTTGAATTGGGTGACTTTTGTGCTGCGTATTCGATAAGAGAATGTCATACTGTTGAATGGACTCTAGTGGAAGGCTGCAGACTAATCGGATGAGATAGATACTCTCATCCACATTCCAATTTCTTCTTATTGATCTCGCAGTATCTGAATTAGGTTTCCCAAAGGTGAAAAACGTATATTTCTCATTCGTCTCATCTCCGCTCAGCAGAGATTAGACGAATGACAACAATTTGAAACTAGAACCTGAATAATAGTGAATATCTGTCTGAAATGATATTTGATCACGTAATGCCGGGAATTCCTTCAACGATGGAATCATTCTCCTTGAGCCTTTTGCCCATTCACTTGGATTGACTATCGAGAAGGTTCTCAACATCTTTTCCACTATTTGACTCACATAGACATTTGAGATGAACATAGTTGTATGTGTTGTCCTCCATTCCATTTTCTCTTCTCTTTTCAACTCGTCTAATCTAATGGAGTTACAATCATTAGATAACTCAATCCACAGTAATCGGCCTCTCCTTCTGTCACTTCTGTTTAAGAATGTCATTTCTTCTGGATGAACTCTATTCCTGTTGAGTGCAATGAAACACTTGCTGTCAAGTGTTTTCATCTGTTATGGTCCCCTACAGTGTCTGTCTATTTGTCCATATTCATAAGTGAGTCTTCTCTCCTCGTTCTCTACCTGTTCCATTCTACAAACTGATGGTGTTCTCTCATAAGTGAAAACAAGAATTACAACACAAAATAATTCTGCAGGAGGAACTCCTGTGAATGATGTTCCAATTCAGGATTGTCTTCATCTTTGAATTGGATTCCCTTCTACAGATGGAGATACTCAATTGATGTCACAGGTCAATCCGTATGGAGATCGTATCAAGCACATGAGACTACAACTGAGAATGAATTGAGAAGAGAATGAGAGAGAATCAGGTGGTCATTGTACACAGAATGACTACTCTTGTATTATTACCCTATTATGGAAGTGCAAGGAAAGAGAATGAACTGAGACAAATACAGAAGAAGGAAGTTGTCAAGTATACGACAGATCCTAGGGGTTTTAAATCGGTAAATTTGTCGTCATTCTTCTCTGCAGAGCAGTTGTCTCTCAGAGTGAGAGACAGCCACGCTACGGAGAAGAATGACGACAACTTTACCGATTTAGAACTCCTAGTGGATACATGGGAGTCCAATTGAAGAGAATGATGATTCCCATGGAAATATTTGTTTATCCTCCAGCATACGCTGTCTACAATCTGGATGGATTCGGATTCAATGGATACGATCGTAAGGGAGAAGCAAAGTGGAATCTCGCAACGAATGCATCGAAGGTCGATGAAGTGCCACATCTGAAGTTCCACAAGATATGAGATGTGATTTTAATAAAATATTCACTTTGTTTAACATGGGAAGGTCGCGGACCTAACCCAAGGTTTTTGATCCTGCTATGTATCGTTCGAGAGCCCTAGACGAGTGAACAATAAAACCACCTTTACTTTTTCCCCCCGTCACCTATAAGAAGAAATGGCGCAAAAATGGTGGGAGTGTTTTTTTTTTGTAGAGCGTGATAGGACCCACTTTTTCTTGCTCCCCAACACCTGGGGAGTCAGAAAAAATGATCTCAAAAAAAAATTTTTTTTTGACACCCCAGCTTGAGAACTTGAAATTTTTTCGAAATTTGGTGGCAACATGCCATGTTGGGAATTTTTTACAGCGAAAACCAGGCTTCACCGAGGGTCGAGCATACCGACAGTGGATAGTACCTCAGTAGTATATTGTAAAATATTTTTACCAGGTTTACTGGAGCAGGCACAAGGGGGCGGTGAGTGCCTGAATAACCCAAAAATGACCCGACCCGAATATCACTATCGATGACCTATGACTTTTAGTATCAATTTTAACACAATATTTTTTGGAAAATTTTTGGCGCTAACACGAACTTCTGAAATCAACTTTCAACCGAGTTATATTGATTCAGGGGGAATTTTTAGGGGGAAATTGAATAAACAATCATAATTCGGTTGAAAGTTGATTTCGGTGAAGCCTGGTTTTCGCTGTAAAAAAATTCCCAACATGGCATGTTGCCACCAAAATTTCGAAAAAATTTCCAAGTTCTCAAGCTGGGGTGTCAAAAAAAATTTTTTTTGAGATCATTTTTTCTGACTCCCCAGGTGATGGGGAGCAAGAAAAAGTGGGTCCTATCACGCTCTTCAAAAAAATCACTCCCACCATTTTTGAGCCATTTCTTCTTATAGGTGACGGGGGAAAAAGTAAAGGTGGTTTTATTGTTCACTCGTCTAGGGCTCTCGAACGATACATAGCAGGATCAAAAACCTTGGGTTAGGTCCGCGACCTTCCCATGTAAAAACATTAAATATCGATAGTTTCTCTGCTATTACTAATGGAAACTGTTGGATGTGGAGCAGCACTTTGAACTGTACCAATGGCTTCTGCAGTTTAGCTACTGTGTAGTAGCAGCAAAATCCATAGTTTAAGGACAGTTTCAAACTGTGTAAGCCAAATAAGCAGATATTTTTCTGTATGTACCAGTATGGGCCGATCGGGATGTAGTGTTCATTTTCGTATAATTTTCTCTTGCTTTCCGGCCCTCTTTTCAGACCGCTTTTCTCGGGTACCCGAGTGATCACACGGATCCGATATCCGAGACAATCAAATTTTAAAAAGACCGGTAAGCAATGGAGAACGACGCGAAAATGAACATTACTTACCGATCAGCACACACTAGTATATACCGTACTCGTGACTCACCGTACGATCTCCTTCTCGCTGTGAACAACTGGCACACTCTGTACCATCCATAACGAGGCGAATGTCTGCATTACAACGAATACGATTGGAGCTTGCAGTTCGCTTTTAAGGTCTTCCTGAATAATAAAAAATTTAAAATTACATATTTATGCAGATCGAAAAGTAATATATTAGCATTAATAACGTTAAAAAACTAACCTCAACTTCGTGCAAATCACTGATCCACCGACCGCTTACAGGCAAAACGATGACGTCTGGTCTACCAGTATCCTTGAATGGTATGTGGATGATTTAGTTTTCAAGTTCAACTTATTTTACGAGTTCCCTGATAGTCAAAAAATTCAATAGGAATTGTCCAATCTCATTGTCAGTTAGACGATAAAACACAAACTTTAATTGCTGATGCAATCGCATCCTCGATGTGCCATCGCATCGGGTACTGAAATATAATAACATTAGGTCAACTATTCATTAGGGTTTCTAAAACATACATACATACATATGTTTATCCATTCAAAAAGTGTAGGTCAAGGAAATCACAGAGAAAAGTTGCTGACAATAATGGATTAACCCGTCGGTTTTTCGATTTCTCGGGTGGTTTTTTAATCATTGATGGAAGAAATAGGGACGATGATGGATTTGTCAAGAGCTGAAATCATGAAAACGATATTAAAGTGCTTTTCTCATTCGTCTAATCCACTCGGACCTGTTATCTCAACGTCGGATACACAACAGCTCCGAGTGCATTAACCAAAACTATCGTCTTCGAAAGCCTACTACTCATGCACATCTCACTTACTTCGAAATTCTCGTCACGAATTCGGAGAGCCTGTCGAGCCACCTAAAAGTATTATGCATTGACAGGTTGAAATGGCCGTTGTTTCGCGTCATTATGAATTAATGACGACATAATGGTCATTATCGATTGATGACGTTGTTGAAGTCAAACAGTCTAAATGTGACCTCAATTGCAGCCTCTTTCGTGCGTGATTCTGCCATGAATTTGGAGCTGTGAACGAAGAAGCAGTCTTCGACTGTGTCTTTCAGATATGTTGGGATGCCCGCTCTGAACGCTTTGTATAACAAATTCTCATAATCGTTGTGTCAAAACAAGTACTGATGAAGATATTCGGAGATCCGATATTGTAGGCGCAAGTAAATGTCTGTTTACTAATTCTAAGGGGCTATCAATCGGCTAAATTTTCGTCATTCTTCTCTGCGACGCGGTTGTCTATCAGGGAGAGAACATTTCAAGCCAATATTCTAGAGTTGGGTGTTCTAAAACGGTAGTAAGGTGTATTGGTCTATGGACTAAATGTCGTGGCGCGTCAGTATATTGAATGCGTGAGACAACCGCTCTTATTGTTAGTGGACCAGACGACAGACGAATGTACTCCACTATCGTTCCCCTATTCCTTACCTCAACTGCCTCTTCTTCCTCATTGTCATCCTCATGGCGGCTGTAACCCATGAAGTATTGCCGCTCTTCACTACCGGGGAGACGCAGAACGAAATTCGCCTCTCTCGAACGCTCTTGTCCCGAATCTGCAAAAAATAGCTATTCAAAACGTTTCTATTTAGTCTTAGGCGATTTTTCCGCGCGTATACTAACGATACGGTTGTAGTCATTCAAATAAATTTTTCTTCTATTTTCTTAAAAATTGTTTAAAAAATACCTCATTATAACATAAATTGGTCATCCAGCCGCCGCCTTCATCGAGTACGATAATGTCTTTTCTTCCAGTGTCCTTAAAATAGTCTTAATCTTTAGATCTGAAAATTGTAATATTAGAATTAACAAAATTTAAAAATTTACCTAAAAAATTTCATTTTACAAGATCAGGGTGTTCTACTAATGTCCTTTCTTCGAAAACAAGCACTTACAGCTTCAGCAGATGAAGTGGCCTTCTCGACCACCGGCACCATCTTCCAGTAGTTCTGAAGATTAATCAGGCATGCAATTGCAGTTTTTTTTTTTTTTTTTAGTGAACCTCATTAATGTTGTGAATATCTCCGATAAGCGCGGATCCAATTATTTCCATGGCCAATACGAACCTGAACATATTTAGATGCATCATTTCCTTGTTGATGAATACCGTAATATAGAGTTTCGAACCATTTGAATGTTGTTTTTCGTGCAATTCAGAAAATATCATCCTCACTGGAGATTTACCCTAATGTCAAACTATTTTGAGTAGGTAGATATTGAAAAAAACAGTTTTCTATCGGCAAAAATATTTTGGTTACCGTTCGTTTGCCGGTATCGCTCCGTCGGTGTGGTTTAATCGGTCCACTCTCTCGCTCATTCCCCTGTGCATGTGTACTCTGAAAAGATTTTAAATTTTATAAAACCAAATTTTCGGGAAACATAAAACTTAAAAATACTATTTATAGTGAAAGCTCACCCAGCAGATGCATTCTGTTGCGCCATGCAGTCAGTGATATCAAAATGCGGTATGAATCCGCGCCGGATGAAGTAATCGACGTAGCTGACATGTTCCTCGTCGTCGGACTACAATGTATAATATTTATAGGTATTCTTAGACACAGTTCTATTTGAATTATAGTGTATAGATTGGCTTGATGATGAACAAATTTTTAATGCGAAATTATGACGGAAATTTTGATGATGGGAAATAGATAAATAGATTCCGTTCTTATATTTTCTTTGGAAAAGCAACGTTTCAATAAAACGTCTACACTAGTAAAATATGGAAACTCTGCGGAATTTGCATTCACCAAACGATGTTTTAAATCAAGATCGATCATAGACGCGATGAAGTATCGGAAGCTAGAGACGTTTTTAGTAGGATTTCTAAAACGGTAGTAAAGTGCTTTTCTCGTTCTTGGAATCCACTCGGAGCGACTGTACTATCGAACGTAGAGATAACCGCTCCGCGAACATTAGAAGCTTGAGAAATGCGCTTTACTACCATTTCAAAAAGCCTAGATATTACCTGTAGGATCTCAGCTATGACGTGATTCCACAAGTGGTCTAAGATCATGCTTGGATACGACTGTGCCACCAACTCATTGCTGATCTTGGACTTGCCATCGTTTCTCCTAATATGCCCGGATAAGCACATAGGGCAGTTGTTATGATCTTCTGGAAAGTGAGCGGTAATATAGTAACCATAAATATGATTATTTACCTTCTTTTCCCCTTATGAGTATTGTCTCCTTGGACGCTTCTCGTTGACTCAAAAGCTCACTGCTGACCCTGTATGATCAGCTATTAAAATTTATCACGCAATTCGGCGGGAACCGTGGGCGTTCGAATTGGCATTATTCAAAGGTGCTGTACTGCGATCTTTTTCGAGAATAGAGTGAGAGCACCATGCGAAAAGTTCCAAGGACACCTTTTTGGTGAATTTTTATAGGTACGGGTTACGGTAGCTTGGGTGAATTTTGAACTCTAGGGAAGCAATTTTACGACTCCATTATATCGTTCTGTAAATATTTATGCCCACCTCACGATTGCGTAATCCTTAAACGTCTTCGTGAGGCATTTGAGCAGAAAACATGCGAAGGCCGTTGGAGCGTCGATATCGTCGTCTCTCACAAGAATAACTCCGGTTGACGGGGGAATGTCCTTGTCACCCTCAGAGAATACGCGCACTCCGGTCTGAAACAGTTGCTGGTAAAAAAATACCACTGACTTTGTACCATACACGTGTGATAAACCGATGAGACATCATTATGGCGCAAATTTTTATGGCTCAGTTGTCATTCACCCGAGTTGGCATGTATTTTTTAGGGTTTCTAAGTCGGTATTCAAATTCATTTTTGATTCTTCCATTCTCTGCGGAGCGGTTGTCTAATAGTGTTTCAAAAACGGTGGCGGTATTCCGTGTGAACGGCCCTCTGGCCAGAAATAGCGTGGAAATGAAGAGAGTCAGCGCACCTCACTTCATTTCTAGCTATTAGGCCGAGCGCGGCGTTCACTCTCTCAAAATATACACTATTTCTGGTCAGAGGGCGGTATACCGGCCGTTCACACGGAATATCGCTACCGTTTTTGAAACACTATTGTCTATCTTTCTTAGGCACAACCGCCGCTCCGTGGAGAATGGAAGAATTAAAAATGAATTTGAATACAGATTTAGAAACCCTAGTATTTTTCATACCGGTCTGATTGTTCGTTCAATCAATATGTTACACAGTGGCGTTTCATTGTTGTCTATGACAGATTGGTAGTCATTTTTTGCATACTGGAAAATGACAACTGCGCTGTTTATCCCTTGTCTTCACGATTCGCGAGATAGTCTCACCTGGTATGGCGCGAAGACGCTCGATCCATTCTCCAATACGATCTCTCCCGGCATCGGCCACACTCCCTGCAAAATTGCATTTCAAGAAATCTACTTGAACTGAGCTATGAAATGGGCTTACAGTCCTCAGAAACGATATGGTATGATCCAATTCCGATCCCATGACCTTCATTGCGTAGTGGAAACTGTAAGGAATAGGTACCGTTTACAAAATGGTTTATCGTCCTTTTACCGAGAAGTTATTTGACACCGTTTTTCATTAAAAAACGGGATTTTAAAAAAACCTATTTTTGATATGTATCTGTGGAAACGGCTAAGGAACGATGCGCTCCAGAGAAACTACCGTACTCGGGAATCAAAATCAATAGCCCCGTACTGTTGTGCAAAATGAGATTAGATGGAAGGCAAATGCTACTACTGTTATAATTAATTTTAATTTCATTTGGTCAAAATAAACATACTGTGGGTCATCGCTGCCGCTGTCGGTGGAGCGCCGAATCTTCGCAATTCTGTTCCGGAAGTCTCCAGTAGACGAAGAGCTTCAAAGAAGTCAATATTATCTTTCTACATCCAATCATTAGCCTTCAAATCCAGGATTTCTAAATCGGTTGTAAAGTACGGTTTTCATTCGTCTAATTTTCGCGGAGCTGTTATGTCTACGTACGCTAGGCGATCGTACCGAGTGGGTTAGACGAAAGAGAAATGCAGTTTACTACTGCGGAACACTGATAAAGATTATTGCTTTATAGACACCACCAGGAGGATTTCATAGACGGGCAAAAAATAAATTGACTACGAAACTGACTTGTTTGTCCTGCAAAGACCATTGTCAGTGAGATCGATAGGCTCGATGACTCTCCTGTAGACTTCACGGAACAGTCTGTTCACCTCGGCCTGGAAAATAAGTTTCTATTGGAGAGTAGACATTGTGAAGTGCAATCCTTTTCTCTAATTCACTGTCGAGGGGTTGACCAGCGAGATACAATTGCTCGACAATGAAATTTATAAAGGAGTGCACTTCATGAGGCGACTCACGATGTCTACAGGAGATTACTGTATAATCAGAGTTAATAATTGTACAGGAAGCATACCTCATCATCCCCGACGACTTGTCTGAGGTAGTCCTTTCCGAACGTTGCGTACACGAGGCCTGTTGAATGAACATAATGTAGTTTGCTCTATGGAGATTTCCGATATACTGTTGATATGGACAATTAAAAACACAAGTATTTATTTCATGAGTGTCAAATCAAATAACGATTTACCCGCTGACGACAGCTTCGTGTCTCTATCGTAGTCCGGAAGCACTCCGAGCGACACAACGCTCTCATGGAATGTCTTCTGGTGATGATCGAAACGGAGTTTTTCAGCGTCGAAAACTTCTGGAAACTTATTCATTTATCATAGGCACAATGGAATCGTCGACGGCATTTCTGACATTCATTGTCTATTCTCACAGCACAATTCCAAAATAATACCATTGTGATATGTATTTAGAGCGCGAAACACCTGGCTCTGGTACAGTCAGAAACTCGAAAATACAACGTACCGCCAACATCAACAAGCACATCTTCTGGTCCGAAACGTTCAAGTTGTCGCGTTCTGAATTACAGTAACGCTAGCGAATAATATCTATAGAACACCTACCGTACTAACGAGTAATCTTTGAAGCGCTCCAGCTTCTTCAGCATGAACACCGCGAGAAGTTCATCCATGTGGAAGCAGCCGTCGTGGGTGACGATCGATGGCATTATTGATTGATTATCCGGATTATCCATTGATTCTGGGCAAATAAAAACATTTTAAATTGAAACTATCAAAGATACGATAGATGGCATTTTTACGCAGGTACTATGGTTGGCAGATTAAATACTTTTCGCATATGTTTCAATGAGACTACGAGGTGTAAAGATATGCCTTCTATGATGCATAACCCGAAAAATATTCTTTCTGTCGACTATAGCAGGTAATGAATGCCTTTTTTCGAATTGACTGACCGTATTTTGCGCGTCAATTCCTTTCCAATTGGGGCCGCAATGTTAAGATTAAGACCGTCTGACCTGAGGAATCACTTCTATTCTTTCTGGTTTATGATCTTTCATGCCTCTCACCAGGATCGCTTATTAACGAGACCCTACGAAACTTTTACTAACTTGTTGTCCATTAGCCAACGTTTTATCCTTGCTCCGTAAATGTGTGTAGGTGCGATACTGAGAAATAAGCATGATACCGCTCACATAATATTTAAGCGCGCGCAATGTAAAACATTCGTCGAAATTAGGGTTTATGAATGGTCAGTAAAGTACATTCCTCGCTCTTCAAATTTTCGCGTAGCGATTGTCTCCATGCTCGATAGACAACCGCTTCGAGTGGATTAGACGAATGATAAAAGCATTTTACTACCGTTTTACATCCCCTGTCGAAATCACTGCAACAACGATAATTCCCAGTTGAGGGCGTTGCTGCAACTATTTTCAAACATAATTAGCATAAATGAGGCTGTATTATAGCTCTCCAAAGCAAAAATGCAACAGGCAAATACAACTCAGGTGTTTTCGGACGCCTTGGAAACTTGCCAAAATTCAAAATTTCCCGCATCCGCATTCTATTAGACGGACGCCATACCACATTTTCACGAGTGAATTTAGCTATACATTTCGTATAATCGGAGAGGCATCATTATAAACAATGAGATGAGAAAAATATTTTATGCTTTTCGTGGTCTCTTCCAGTTCGAATGACCGCTGGGGGGAGAAGCGTTGAATAGTTCGAATGGTGTTCGAAAGGAACACTCTGACCTGAAACAATATGACCAGAGTATATTCTCACGATGTCTTTCACTCCACCATGATTATTTGTGAATGAGCAATAAACGTTGTGAACATCATAAAAAGATCGTTATTTTCACGTTGTCTCATGGCGAAAGATGCGGACGACAGTGTCTCCACTTCACTATTAGGGCATAAATAAAGAACCATCGTTCACGCGGTACGAAAATTGGTCATTTTCAGTCTACTCCACTCTTTCGTTCAAAATGATCAAGATGAGCTCCCTGTTCGAGTTGGCGCTCTCCAATTGTCTGCGAGGAACGGATAACGTCGTCCAGGCAGCAATTCTCTACACAAAATAGTGCGTTTCTCTTTCTTCTCATATAAACTATAAGTTATAATTTCACGATAAAACTGTCCTATACGTCTTTGCATTAGTAAAGAGGATTTTAAATTTCAATATTGAAGATGCAAAGCAGTAGGCTTCACAAACTGACAAAAAAATGGCTAAAATGCTATAATTTTTCGGGGTGGCAGATGGATCATGAGAGTGCAGTCCATCTCTCTGTGTCCTCCATCGTGCGGTCGTCCCTAACTTTAAGTGACAGACACGACCGCACGATGGAGAGCACAGAGAGATGGAATGCACTTTCACGATCCATATGCCGCCCCTAATAAATTTTTTCAGTGTTGGCATGGTGCCGGACAAGTTCATGATCATCCATTCCAACTACGGCAAGTACTTCTTCGCCATGCACCTACCGCACAGGCAATTGCACTTCTTTGTATGTTCACATGCATGTTTTATTTATTTAATTTAAATATATCCATTTAGTGCATTTCACATTCATCTAACCTGCGCGGAGTGCTTGTCTATCGCATAAAGAGACAACAGCTCAGCGGAGGTGTGACGAATGGCAATTACACTAAATCCCTTGCTAAGGGAACCCTAATCTTTTATAAAAACAATTTAAGACTTCAATTTCAACCTCGTTTAGATTTGGCGCAAAAAAACTAACAATAAAATATGACTGTAGATGACAAAGAAAAATTGATACCACCATCCGTGATCTGTAGCTCACATCAGGGTTTATAAAATCGTAGTAGAATGCATTCTTCTATGGTCTCTTGTATTCGCATGAGTGAGACAACTGCCTTAGACGACAGACGAATTTATCCAGTGAAGAAACAGCCACTCAGAGTGGATTAGACGAATGAGAAATATATTATTGAGGTAAACGAAGTTGATAGTCAGCCTCTATATGTTGATCGTGAAACCTATTCAAAATCATTGCAAACGGTCAGAGAAACGACGAAATAGCACGCAAATTTGAGAGTGCACAGTCGTCAGCCAGATGGAGTGTGTGTACCCGGTATATCAAGTTCGTTTTCCACAATAATACTTTGCTACCGTTTTATAAACTCAAATTCAGTGTGAGCGCGCGACCGTCGACCCTCTATTGGAGCAAATCGGGAGGTATCATCTGTGGGGCGTGAGGACGATCGAGTACGTCAACATCAACTTCATTCGGAGTCATCTGATCAAGATCGAGCAGTGCTTCAAGGTGAGAATATATTTACTAATCATAAGAATTTCGAATAAGTTTATTGCAGCAGTTCGCTTTTCGACTAAACTATTGAATAAAGATGTTATTCGATAATATATTTACAACACCAAAAAATTAGACATTCGCATTGTTTACAACAAGACCTGCAAAATCCTGGATGAAGCAAAGTCTTTCAAAAAAGAAAAATGCTTTCAGGGCCTGACGTTCGACGCAGTACACTTCATCAACTGCATATTTGACGACTTTGAGCCAGGAGAAGAAGTACTACATTTGCTACTTTTATAATAATTTATCGATTTCGTCATCGTAATTTATGCTCGAATCAGGATGCCTATGGTCCAATTTTTATCTATATTAGCCATTGAATTTTATACTGTACACATTGTTTTCAGGCGAAGCGTTTCATGTCGGCGCTGGCGAGGAAGGGGATGGTGCATGAGATTGGCAGTGATCTGACCATCAAGTCCAGGGCCGGCAATATTTCGGATAGCAGACGATCCGACCGTCGCGCTCTCTGGCGACGTCTTTTCTTCAGCTGTTTGAGCCAATAACCAGCATAAAAGAATGATTGTCTCTTTTAGTCCTATGATAGGAATTAATCATTTGATAAATGCACTACTGCGCTTGTACTTATGAATGAGCCGTTAATGTTACGTTCTGTGGTCTGAATGAATAAAAAAAATCTTTTTATCAAACAGACAACAAACAGTACACATAAAGAAGATAAAAGATTAATGCATGTGAAATGTATCATTTAAGGATGTTCTTGACGCAGCAACAAATCTAGCTCGTAGTATTTGTCGCATTGATTCTGCTCAAATAATATTTGTTGTATTGATTCGGCGGGGAAACCTTCAATCCCAATTGTGCAGATGTTTAAGGCGACTAGGTATTCGTTGGCTACCCAAAACAACAGAACAATTTGGTTTGCGATACGATATTGTAATATCTGTAGTGGTGGTTCTTTGTTAACACTGCTCGTTCCGTCCTCGATGATCTCCCAGCACTTCGGTCATCGACGCGTAGTTCCATATGCTTGCAGGAATGACGAAAGATAACTTCTTCTGCACATTATCCAGCAATAATGACTGAAATATTATTGATAATTATTATATAGATATGACAGAAGATCGTTATTGAGCGTACCGAAAGTGGCAATCGAAGTTTAAAAAAGTCCGTTCTTTCGCTTTCGCTGCAAATAAAATGTTGCACAAGATATTGCAAAAATTGACTTACTCATGCAAAACGTGTCGTCGATTATGTCCATGGATTTGCGTTGATTATGCAGAATGATATCCAACTTTCTTGTCGATGTGAATAAGTGTTTTAGGAGTAATTCCTTGCTTATCAGGATATGGTGACAATCGAACGTAAGAAATGTGCAATATCTAAGCATTGGTCCCACTAGATCGATGCAAAATCGTGTAGCTTTGTCGTTAAATGTCAAAGAAATCTGAGAGAAGTTTCTCGTAAGATGATTGAAACACTTCTTTGTGGAACGGTCGATGATATGCCCTTTCTTGGAATACAATGGAAATGCTTCGCACTTCTTCAAATGATCTCCTCGAAAGTTTATATCTATGCATCTGTTTTTAAAAACAAAAGCAGCTGTTCCCAAATTTTTATTAGGATCGGTGATGCGCACACTGATTTCAGCTTTCAAATTATACAGTTGACGTCCATAAGAATCGATCAGCTTTTTTAATTGTTTGCCCGTAAGTCGCATGACATTTGCATCCGTAATGGAGAGCTTGTGAAGAATGAGAACGAATATTTCGATTGGCAATGTGCGTAAACTGCACGTCATTCCTGTAAAGTATATTTTTGTTTTAAACAATTTGAATGTGAATGCACGGCTCGTTAAAAAATAATAGGAGTTCCAAAACGGTAGTAAAGTGAGCACAGGCAAATGTTGACAAACGTAACATGCGCGGAAAGAGAATGACTGAGCAAGATCATGCATCTCGTTGACCTATCAATCTCTATCATGCCCTGTGGCAGAACAAGAGTGACCTCTGGTCCAGCCTTTTCACTAAGCAATTCAGTCCTCTCTCTCTCACTGCCATTTAGTGCTCTCTCGCTGTTCGACTATCATCGGTAGAGAAATGGACTTGACATGGAAATCTCATCTTTGTCCTACAAATAGCTTACACATGTATTTACCTAATGCCTTCGTGTGAGAGGCTGGCATCGTGACGTTTATTTTGCAGTGGTTGCTCACACAATCAAATAATATGGAGTTCACACTGTGGACATACAAATAGGCATGCAAACATAATCACAAGCGATACACAAGCAGAGATAATGTCGAAAAGTATACCTTGTCAACTACTTTATCTATGAATAATTTTTGGGTAAACACAAAAAATCATCAGCTGCTTATCTAAAGTCTCCACAATGTCGAAGTGCTATCCTAACCGTTCCATGATAGCTTATCGCTACATGGCACGGGGCTAAATTGATATGTCAGCATGCCGCTCCCTGCCCGAACAACGAAGAGCAGCAAACTGATTCAGCATTGCCCCGGATGTATTTGCTTATTGACAACAGAGAATGGCGAGTCTTTATAAACCCCTTACCAAGTGGTCATGCATCACTTCTGCACTCGATCAGTTGGATATTTCGACAACAATATGCGATTCGCAGCGATCATTCTACTTCTTCTGGCTCTCTTCGGACTGTGCCGATCGGAATTCGTTAGGTATAATATCCGTGTTTCCAGGATTAGGCGGTAGTGTAGTGGTAGCACGTTGAGCCGTAGAACAGGAAGCCGTGTTCGATTCACGGAAGCGCCTAATTCTCAATTTCAATTTCAGTCCTCTAGCACTGGTTGGCATAGGATGGGGGGCAGGCAGGGATATGACAGCCAAGGACCTCAACGAGCGAGAGAATCCAGCCAGGAAGCGGCCGGAGTGGGCGCTCTTCAAGAAGCAATACGGTACGGACCGTGTATCAGTTTTGTTTTGGAATGGATAAAAGGGTTTCTATTTATATTATAATAGAACGGTAATAAAGTACATTTCTCAATCTTTTAATTTCCGCGGAACAGTTGTCTCTGCGTACGATAGACAACTACTTTATTACACGTTTAGAATCCCTAATAGGAACAGGCCAGCTCAGAACGATATTGGTAACTACATTCAAGCAATTTCACCACATTATGTCTTACTAGCTTGAATAACCTAGCACAAACCTTAAAGAAATGTATCCGTATTGATATCGTGTATTTTTCTAGGCAAGACCTTCTTCGATGTCGTCGATGAAGAATTTCACGCGCGAATCTTCGAGGAAGCCGAACAGAGAATCCGTGAGCACAACGAGGCCTTCAAGAGCAGCGAAACAACGTTCACCGTCGGAATCAATCAATTCTCCGATTTCGTACGTTTCCACGAAATTCGTCGGCTTCTCAAGCCTATTTCCATAATGAAACAAAGCCCATACAGTTAACACTAGGGTTTCTAAATCGGTAGTCAAATTCATTTCTGATTTTCTCCGCGAAGCGGTTGTCTATCACTTGTAGGGAAAACCGCACCGAGGAGAATGGAACAATCAGAAATGAATTTGACTACCGATTTAGAAACCCTAGTTTACACTGATGTCCTATCCTAATACACAGTTACTTGCCTATTTGCACACAGCTCTGTCAAAGTGCTGTCAAATGAAATGAATTGTGTAACAACAGGGGTTAACTGGGCAACTGGGCAAGAAGGCAAGTATTTAACAGTCGGATAGGGCATTATGCCGAATATATCAAATAGGGAATTACAATGCACGAAGTTGCAATTCAGACAGAGAAGGAGTGGCTTGAGCGCAATCCGATGTTGCCGATGGAGGATAACCATAAACAATTCATTGGTGCCATCTGTAAGTTTCAAAGTTTACGAAAACGTATGCAGAGAAATAAATAAATGTTAAAATCGATTCCGCTGTCTAGAAACTGCAATAGTGATAGTGTAGACCAATTATTTTTCAATTTTAGCAAAGTGATCATAATCAACAGTTCATACTGAATTATTATTTTTTTCGAATTTTCGATGAGTTTTCTGTGTATATCGTCACCTTATGTGTCTTAGGGTAAACATTTTAGAATGAAATAAGGAGGAAACTATTATTAGAAGGAAACGTTTCAGTGCACAATGAAACAGAAGGCTACATACAACGACAGAAGATGGCTACACGAAGACCTGCATCGGTTGATTGGAGAGGAGCTGGCATTGTTAACCGAGTTAAGGATCAGGTATAGTCATTTGCTCAGTCGATCTCTCCTACTCAATCTCTCCAAATGTAGAAGTCACACAATTTGAGGGTCAATGCGGTAGTTGCTATGCATTCTCCGCCGTTGCCACACTCGAATCACACTACGCGAAGAAATACGGCAAAAGGATGGATCTCTCTGAGCAACAGCTGGTCGATTGCTCTCGGTTTGTCCTGAACCTTTGCTAAGACACGCTAAGAGCATTAAAAATACACAATAGACAATTATTGACGTTTGCGCAGAAATCAACACTTGCGCGTGGACGGTCTGAACGGCGAGGGTATCTATGTAACCAGTATGGCACAAATGTCTATCGACCTCCTTAGTACTTCCACGATCCTCGCATGTATCGACTAGAGACATCGAAGCGACTCATGAAGTGCATTTATTCTCTAATTCATTCCGAGGGGTTGTCTGTCAGCTACTAGAGACAACAGTTCGACATTGAGTTAGAGACAAATAATGCACTTTATAAGTCGTTTAGAGGTTTCTAATGTCGACTACTTCAGTGCCTACGGCAACTTGGGTTGCAATGGTGGCTGGATGGACTCCTGTTATCAGTACATCAGAGACAAAGGCGGCATCAATCAGCAGTACACTTACCCGTATCAGGCAGCGGTGGGGACTCTTTACGGTTTTACACCCTTTATCTATTATATATCTATTAGCGGTACAGAGTAGTAGGTTAGTACGTCAGCTGACATGATATTTACGTCTTCTTCTTAGTAATTTGCCATCAAAATATTTCAAGAGCCCACGATTCAAGTGTCTTGTGATTAAACTTGTTCAACTCATTATCAGCTTTGGTGTTTCCTATAATGTTCAAGTTTGTTTATCAGTGGTTCTTTCTATAAAAGTAGAGGTAAAGGCCTACTCCTATCAAGCGCAGGCGCTGAGAAGGGAAATCTGCTGAGACAGTTCCTTGCAGGGGTTTCCAGACCGTTGCACTCTAGTCATTTTTTCCGGTTTTATACCTTTCGTGGCAAGCCACTACCAGTAATACAATTTCTATAACACACCTTATCAGGAAGGATCGTGCCGTTATCAGAGCAACGACGCGCGGGTCAAGGTGACGTCATACGTGTTCATTCCGGAGCACGACGAGAACGCACTAGCAGATGCCGTGGCAAATGTCGGTCCAGTCGCCGTGCCATTCGACTCCAGAACCAGGGAGTTCATGAGTTACTATGGAGGTCAGTCGGAGTATCGGAGGAGATTATATAGTATCGAGGGGGTCAGTCGGAGTAGGGGTTATCTTATTAGTTTGATTAATGAATTCTTATGACGTCTGGTCTTATTTCGCTTACTCTATGTTCCACAGAGATTAGACGAATGGCAAATGCGCTGATACTATCAGTCTGATACCGCTAGGAAATGCATTGGATATTCATATGTTGTCTGTCATCTGCTAAACAATGATGTTCTGTAGTCGCGGTCGGGTGTTCCTGGAATTAATCAGTGTAAAAATAACGTTAATTTTTTTTTAAAAATCAATGTAAACATAAAATTAATGATCATATGACTTGCAGGAATCTACTACAGTCCCAGCTGCAATCCCGACCAAACCACTCACGCAGTTGAGGCAATTGGCTATGGAACAGAGAACGGGGTCGACTACTGGACCTTGAAGAACAGTTGGGGAGGAGGGTGGGGAGAGGGAGGATTCTTCCGAATGAAAAGGAACATCCATGACCAATGTGCTATCGCCAGATACTCCTCGTATCCCATTGTTGCTTAAAAGACATTATTTGTTTATCAATATCTCAATAAAGAGATTTTATGAGTATTTGATTACTCCAAAATAAATGCGAATATATCCAAAATTTGATAGCCTACTTACTCTCGATGTCAGAAGAGAGAGATGGTCTCTATCTCTCACAATAAGCATTGGATCCGCTTATTCGAGGCAAAATAGTGTAGCATCGCATTCAAATGTCAAAGAAACCTGAGTGAAGCTTCTTTTTGTGCGTCGTTGAAGGCTTGCACAAGCTTCTACATCGATTATACTATTGTCTCTCTACTCTCTCTCTCTCTCTCTCTCTCTCTCTCTCT